>CAKAKR010057716.1:0-55301 GCA_916700685.1 Adelosebastes latens | reverse complement strand
TATATTATCTTTGTATTAATTCCCTTAGTTATTTACTCTTCTGATTAATTTTCCCTTTTATTTATTAATTTATTTATTTTTGTGAATTTTTAAATGTATTTATTCATTTTTGCATTTATATTTTATTTATTCTGTATTTTTAAATGCATGCATTTATTTATGTATTTATCAATTTATTTCTGCACCCCTTTGCATTTCACCCCTTTATTTATTTTACCAGACTTATTTATTTCTATATTCTTTTCTTTATACATTTCTTTACACATTTCTTTTTACATTTGTTTATGCATTTCTGCCTCATTATGCAATTAAAGCGGCTGTCACTCAACGTGTGTCATCATGGGGTCAGGGTTCATGACTATATGCTAGCTAGTTAACGGTGTCTGCTTCTGCTTATCAACTCCAGTCTTCATTCCCAGCTCTGTACAGCGGGTCATCAGCCTGCTGCTGCTCCCCCCCATCCCCCACTGCCGCTGCCTCGTACCGGTACAGATGTGCAGATCAACCGTCTGAAGCTGAACAGTTTTGCAGACCCACCGCCAGTCTCTTCCCCGAGGTTGAGCTAATTCAGTGTGGGAACTTCCAGGCCGATACCAAGGCCTATGGAAGGAGGCTGGGACACGGGTGGACATGGGTCTTGGGGTATGGGGTATAACACATGGGTAGTGTAACTGAAGCTGCGGTCGTGCGTTGCAATTGGCTCAATTTCGGCAAGTGCAGACCAGATTTTACTGTGCATGTGTTATACCCCCAAAGATATGACTCGTTGATGAGGCATGACCCAGCCTCCTTCAATAGGCCTTGGCCGATACCGACGGAAAAGTGCCGCGCAGCGACAACGTGCCGTTGCCAAACAGGCATGCCACCGAGCCCGTTCTCTCCATCGTGTGCCACCGATCCGGGGTTCCTACTCTGAACGAGCTAAACCTCAGAGAGGAGATTGGCAGTCGGTCCGCAAAACAGTTCAGCTGCAGACGGTAGGAGGCAGCAGCGTGAGGAGCAGTAGCAGGCCGATGACCCGCTGTACGGACTGGAGTGCAGCTAGATGGCTAGCTCTGACCCCATGCTCTGACCCCATGACACACGTTGAGTGACATCCCTGTCATGTGCATAATGAGGAAGAAATGCATAAAGAAATGTGTAAAGAAATGTATAAAGAAAAGAATACAGAAATAAATAAGTTTGGGAAATAAATAAGGGGTGAAATGCAAAGGGAAAATTTTGCAGAAATAACTAAATATATAAATGCATAAGTACATACATAGATAAATAAATACATGCATTTAAAAATAAATATAAAATAAATGAAAGATAAATGCAGAAATTAATAAATAAATTAATAAAAAGAAATACATAAAGGGGAAAGGGAGTAAGGGAGTAAATAAATAGGGGTATTAATACGAAGATAAATAAATAAAGAAGCAAATTAAAACAGAAATATCAATTTATGTAACATTTTATCAATTAATATTTATTTTTAATATTATTTTTGCTACATTTATTTATTCATTTATTTTTTATTTTGGCAGGTTCCGTCCTCCATATTCTGCACCCTCATTTAAATGCAGGTAATGCTTATTTTCGATAGTGCATCTTTGCCATGTAACAACCAAGCATCCTCATTTTAGAGTTTAGTTTTAAGGACAAACGTGTGGAATATCAGAGTTAAATAGCTTGTAACATTGTGCAAGAATATGTTATTTCTAATATAATTCTGTTTCTTTTAGTCAACACAATTGTAGTATGTAATGCCTCGATTTGTATTTCTGAAGGAACATGAACATCATACCTTCTGAGTTGAATCAGTTGATATCTGCTCAGTATACACAGAATTAGATTAGATTTCTCATTTTACAGATAAACAGTGAACTACAAGATGATTCTGAAAACATTTGAGGTGACAAATAGGCATTACAGTAACAGAATATTGATTCATATTTGATCAGCGCTGCCTAGTTTGACCGTTTGATTGGAGTTCTCGAGTGATTGACAGCCGGCTCATAGACGGTTGACTCCAGCTCGGCTCTGATTAGTTGTTTACCTCCGGTCTATGAAATCTTGCAGATGCCATTAGGAGCATCGGAGGACACCGGAGGACACAGAGAGCATGATTTTTTTTTTTTCTGCAGGTTTTTTTTTTTACTGTGCAGCCAAACAAACTGTGAGCTGGGAGGATTTATTGCCTCAACATAGCTTTAATAAACAAGACTAAAGAAGACAAACTGGCTATTGTGTCATGCATCACGTACACAATACCTGCATGCATCATACTTACTTCTACATACAGGGTTGTACATAAAGTTATCATTATTATTTTGCTTTCCTCCCCCAATTTTTTTCAGTATTTGAGCTCTCTTTGTGTGTTTTGTTCGCTGACTTATTGTTATGTGCTTTACTTCCTGCAGATTGATCCTAAAGTTGCCTTTCCTAGACGTGCTCAGCTCAAGGTAAGGGGACTTTTCATCTCTATGCTATAAAGAGGTGTGTTGTCACCTATTCTTAAACTGTCATTGCCATCAGAGCACATCCAGTAATTCACTTGTTTTGTTTGTTTTATTTTTTCCCAAAATTGTTGAATGCTTTCCGTCACACGGAGAAAGCTTTTGTCACTTTGGTAGTTGAGGTTTGAGAGTGAACGGGCAGAGCCGGGGTGCTCAAAGCCAGAAAACATGCTTTCTTTAAGATGGGATGTCACTTTAACATGTGAGCATGTTTCAATGCTCTGTTGTTGTTGTTTTTTGTCTGCTTGAAATACGCTTGTTGATGTCAAAACTGGCAGTTTGAGCAGCATTGTTAGTGACGGTGTGGAAGTCTGTAAAGTTATTTTTTTTACAATCAGTACATCGTGTATATACTGTACAGCGCTGTGTTGCAGATCTCAACAAAGCTTTCTCTCCGCTGTGAGCTGTTTTGGGTGGTGAGGGAGGGAAGCCTTTGCATTTATTATTTGAATACACATGAAAATTGACTCAAGGACATTCATAACAATAAACTAGAGGCGCAGACAGCCAGGTTGTGCAGCCAGAAGCTGTGAAGGAGCTGCAAAGCAAGTGCACAGGGGAAGGATGGCTGAAGGTTAAACAGGACGCGCAGGTTGTCTTCTAGACTTGGTACTTAAGAACAATCTCATTAGTGCAGAAAGAAGTATGATTTTTTTCCCTGTCTGTCTGATGTGAGAGTGTGTGTCTTGTTGCAGAAGCAGGACTGAAGACAGTGAGAGGCTATGTCTCATTTCTGATCAGTTTACATGAGAGCTGATGGTCCTGCCCCCACAAATGGGCTCTGACTGTGTTCTGTGCTGCACTTTCACTTTATAGCTCATGTTGAATTTCCAAGTCAAGACATTTAGAGTACCTCGCACTAGGGCTGCACAATATTGGAAAAAAACTGACATTAATGTCCATACACTAATATTGCGATATGAAAAAAACTCTGCACCCCACCCATTGAGAAGTATAAAAATACATAGGCCTATGGTTCATTATGAAACTGTGGCGGGTCTACCTAGACTGTAGGTAATTAATGGGAGACACTGGATTAGTCATGGATAATGAGAACCATGCGAGTTTTTCTTTTGCGTCAAGCAACATGTGATGTCAATATACTGTCAAACGATCATTTTCACTGTCTGATGTTGCTGTGAACCGCATGGTAAAAATAGGCGAGACCTTGAATCTTTAGAAGAGACGCAGCCAAGCTGCGCTGCTCACGCAGGGATTGTGGCTGCTCTCACCTGTTAACATGGACGCCAATATAAAAAAACAACAGGTTCCACAGCTGCCACGCGCTGCTGAGCTGACGTTCCCTGTGTGGACGGGCCGTGAGTCTGCATCTCAGGGATGTAGATAGTCGTAAAACCGAGGAAGATGAGGTCATAAAACCTACTCTGTATCTTCATATTGTTTCTCCAGTATATGCTTGAGAGCTCCAACTGAACAGTTCTTTTCAAATGGTTAGTTAAGCATAGCATATTAATTAATGCGCATTTTAATGGCACAATTAGTTTCGTTCTGATTCTCATCGTCAGTTCATAGTGTCTTACTGGTTGGTCTTCACCGCTCCTCTGAGTCTTTGAGAAGAAACCAGATGTCAGGGCCTTTTAACCCGTAATTCAATAAACAGTTTCAGTCTAATTTGATAATAATAGGCCAAACAACATCATTTTTAAGTTTATGTAAACAAGTACAATTTAATCAAAGTTATTCCGAGTTTTATCTGGCTCCACACTCTTCGACGGAACAATATAATGTTACCCCGGATCAGGAACTTGAGTGGCTGTGTTGTTTATCAGCTATCTTCCTGTTAAAAAAACGTTTGCTGCATTTTTTAAGAATTTGTGCAAATATCCCCGAAGCCATCTGACCAATCGCTGTCGTCTCCCTCTTCCCCCGGCAAACCATTGCTTTAGCGGGTGTCATATCTCCCTGGGGGGCCGGGACTCTGCCGTAACCATCGGAGAAGAGAGCGACCCTCTGGATCCACCGGGAACTGACATATCTGCGCAAAAGTAGGACAATTTCATCTGCTGATATGATTAAGAGTTGGTGTCGGATAGCGCTCTGAATTTCTAAATATATCTAAATTCATAGGTTTTAGTGTAACGCTCGCTCATATTTCGATAGATCCAAAAATCACTTATTTCTTCCCACTATCTCCTTCCAAATAGCTACCTTTTACCATTCAAAAATCTGTTTCATTCATTCATTTATTGTTGATTTAAGCAATAGTGATGTGACCTTGGCTTCACTGTTGCCTGTAACTGATACAAATAAAGATCACTGAGTAATAAACCAACTTATGGCTTACTGACTGGACTGGTACCAGTTTTTTTTTTTTTTTGCTTGGACCATGTAGAGACCTAGTGCAAATGCTCATCCTTAGCCTTGTAAATCTTTCACATGTCCTGCTTCACTGATCCCAGCACTGCTGCATGGTCACAATGCGGTTTCCAGTGTTGGAGCAGCAGCCAGCAGGACAGCACAAGAGCCGGTGGAAGGGGTGCTGCAGTCGGCCAACTGGCATCCTCTCATTGAGTGACATTAATGAGGAGAGCAGTTGAACAAATGGGCTCAAACGAAGACAGAGCCCCCTTTTTTTCCTCATGTGGAAACCTCTGTCTCTTTCTTTCTTTCTTTCTGCATGGGAGAAGACGTAGCCTCTGCCCCCGATGCTTGTTTCGCCCCCACACACACGTCCTCAACTGCTGCTCCAAACAGAGCGAGCATCAGACAGGCCAGTATGAACCCCTCTTTGATGAGTGGGATATACTGTAGGGGCCAGGAGGCTGCAGGTATGGATCATTTGACAGAGTTGGTGGACTCTTATTAGCAGTGGAAATGGATGCTATAGATGAAGTGTACATCACAGGCAGGTAGTGTGTAAGAATAGCATACGACTCATGTTTAAACATGATGTTGACCTTTGTAATTATCAGTCATGTCAAACATTGTGTTACACAGTGTCCATACACATTTAAAAACGGAACAAAAACAGATTTTCTGCTCAAAATGAGCTTGTTAGTTATCTTTTGCATATCTGAAATATGCTGGAGAGAATGTTCTTGGAGAATTTTAGGGTGTAGTTACTCTTTAATTCATTGTTGTTGGGATCACACACAAGTGTGCACAGAGGGTTTGCTCCTAAAGCTCTTAACTACATCTGTCTCTACATAACCCACCTCTCACTCACTCCGTATCTTTTTTATTTCCCTGCACAGACTCTGTCTCTGCACCGTCTCTCGCTCCGTCTTTAGTGCTGCTCTCTGGCTCTGCACCGGATTGCACTCTCGGCTGCCACTCAGAGCCAAGTCGTCCGATTGGTCCTGAACACCCCGTGTGATAGACACCCTCTGTCCTTCTGTCAACACCCCTTGCCACTCTCTCTCTCTCTCTCTCTCTCTCTCTCTCTCTCTCTCTCTCTCTCTGTCTCTCTCTCTGTCTCTCTTTCTCATATATGCAGACTCACTTTCTCTCTCTCTGGCTGGCTGTCTAGTTTGCTGCAGCTTTTTCCTGCTGCATGATAAATCTGATGCTAAATTTAGAGGCCGTTTTTTTTGAGCAGTGAGGGATTACTGGCAGAGCAGGAGAGAGAATGACAAAGGGACAGAGAAAGGAGCAGCAGCAGGCTGAATCACTCACTCGCCCGGGCCCGCTAAGAGCTCCTACAGCGGGGCAGTTAAGCATAACAATTGTGCATTTTGCGATAAAAGCAGCAAATTTGGCACAGATGTAGGTTTACATGTTATGAAAAGGTATAGATATCGGGGCACCGCCAATTTGGCCCCTGGGGGCTGTGGCCAAATAGGCGCTAAATATTCCTAAATGTTGCAGAAAACTGATTTTATGACTCGTGATGATTTCCAGGGTGTGTTCAAGCTGATCAGATCAGATGTCAGAAAATCACAGACATGTTTTTTTTTCCCTTTTTATTTTTGAAGGGTACTTTTTAAACGCTAATAACCTGAGAAAAACGCGAAAATCAAATAAAAGAAGCATGATCACTATAGGGTCAAACTTCACCCCCTTGTCTTTATGATAGAATAACAACCAATACACTGTTAGAACGGCAAGATCTTCAGCTTCCATCGGTGTATTTATATCTTTTCATTAGCAGTAAAATTGACAAAGATATTGCTGGATACATTTCATGGTCGCCAGTAACCTCTAATCACAGTTAATACTGAATTTTGGGTTGTATTGCTAACTAGCCGTGATATATGTCCAACTAAAGGAGAAAAATCATCATCAGTTGCTCCCGTGAGCGGATTACAGTTTGTTATGCTTTTTTACTCCCTACTAGCGAAACAGGTCGTTAAGGTTGCTTTAATGCATAACCCGTTTGGTTCGTTTAAAACAAACTCAGGTCTATTTGTTCAGTTACGGTTTGTTTGGGCTAGTGTAAAGCTCATTCAAACTCTGGTGCAGGCCAAACAAGCGAACTCTGGTCCACCTGAGAAGGTGGGTCTCGGTGCTTTTCTGTGAACCAACCACCAGCAGATATGGGATTTTAGCATAATTTCAAAAGCTAAATTACTAATAAATCCATCTGCTGATGGTGAAATCTGTTCAGGAAGAGATCTTATTGGTCTGTATTGAAGGTCATGTATAGAAGCACTTCAGCACGGATATTTTCCCTGATTAATAGGTCAAAAGCTGTTAAAACTGCTGTGCTTGTATCTGACTCTGTGTACTTTGTCAGTTCATTAGCTTTACATTAAAAAGTGCGTGATAGCGATCCCACTATAGGCCATTTCTTGCTCTGTCTCTGTATTTCATTTAGATCAGCACTCTGCTGGCAAACAAACGGCAGCCCATACACAGGCTGAAGGGTATGTCAACGTGGACTGATAGAGGTTCTTATATTCCAGGTTTGAAAGGGAGATTCCCTTCAGCTACTGACCTAATCTTAATGCAGATTAGTGCTGCTAATAAGATTATTTACGTTATGGATTAATGATTATATTTATATTTATTATTGATGATTATAGTCTCTAAAATGTATTCAGATAGTAAAAAACAAATGTCCATGACCTCTGCAAATGTCTTGTTCTGTCTAACCAACAGCCAAACATCTAATCCACACATTGGAGAAACTGCAGTCAGAAAATAATTGTAGTTTTTTTGCGATTTTAAGGATTGACCAAAAAACAGAAGGGGATGTTTCAAGTGCATCTTCATCAGGTATTGATGGAGATAGTGGTCGACCTGAGCTTTATGGGTATTTCTTTGCCCTAGCTTTACCTCTCAGGCTACATACAGACCTCTGACTGCTGCAAATCGGTTGATCTAAATTCTGATATAATCCATCATTTCATTCGGCCAAATGTAATGATTGGACGGGCTACCTATCTTCCTGCCTGAAGCGACGGACTGTCAGTGTTGCCAACTTGGCGACTTTCTCTCTAGATTTAGGGACTTTTGGAGCTAGTCTACAGCTCGTGCTGCTCGCTACTTTCATTGGAAAAGAGTTGGAAACACTGGGCTCCGTTTTTCGGTGGATCATTTTTAAAAATCTAGTGTACTCTTGCTAGTTTCTCAAGATCACCCACCCTGCCTTTAACTCCGTTATTCACAGAAGATGAGCTGGTATCACGATGTGTCACACTCAGCTCAGTTGATGACACTGATTGATTGAACAGTCTTACAGGTCGTACAATCGCGTCACGGTAATCAATCAGAGCCATGCGTCACAGCATAGAGGAAGAAAACAGAGTGTGGTACAGTCAGAAAATATTGGAAACAATCAGTCACAGTCAGATGCCAATGTGTGCAGAGGAATTAATGATCCATGCTCTATAGATGGTATGATGTCAATATACTATCAAACGATCATTTTCACTGTCTGCTGTTGCTGTGAACCGCGCGCGGCTCGCAGTAAAAATAGGTGAGACCTTGAATCTCTAGAAGAGACGCGTGGCCACAGTGTGGCTGCTTTAACCTGTTAACATGGACGCCGAAATAAAAAACAACAGGTTCCGCAACCGCCACGCGCTGCTGACGCAAGTTCAGGCAGGCCACAAAGTCGAGCTCAGCTTACATCACAGCTAATCAGCTGATATCAGCTGATCTCAAGCCAGCCCGATCAGCTAATGCATCAGCTGATGGGTGTCTTTGCTGCTTCTCTCCCTGCCTTGGGCTTGGAAGGGCAGCAAGGTGTGCTCTCCTTGCCTAAAGGCTTTCCAGGTATGCACCCGGAAGAGCAGGGAGGTCGCAGAACAGAGCCATACAGCCAAATATATAATACTGCAAATTGAAATAAAAGTTTTCTTTTACTAAAGTGAGTCCTGACAGAAGTATTTTAGACACCTTAAAAAAAGTTCACCTTAAAAAAACAATATCAGTTTAAGTGTAATAAGTGTAATTAAGTGCAATATTTAGAATATTTTCCAATGGGAAACTGAACTGAAAGTGTGAAAGTGAAGTGAAATACAATGCATATTGGGATAATAGGTAATAAGCTTGTCAGTTACACACTTAGTCAACTTGTGAATATAAATTACCCATTGTACAGTGGGTTCCCCCCCCCCCCCAGTGATGATATAATTTGAAGTACTGTAATGATCATTTGACTGAGCAGGACACAAGCAGATAATAAAGCCAGTTTCATTATTATGATTATGTTCTGTGTGCTTACTCCTAACAGGTGACTGTGTTCAGAGCAGTCATCTCTCTCTCTCTCTCTAGCATTTCTCTCACACTTTAATTTCACAGTTGTAATAATGTGTTTCTGAGCACTGGGATTCTGTGGTCAGACCTGCTCTGCCACAGTCTGACCCCCCACCCCTCCCCATTCGTCAAATAGCCTCCTGCTATATAACCCACTCAATCACCATCGTTTTCCTTCCAGTAACAAATACTGTTGAGTGTCATTACTTAGCGTCGAAGATGAATAGTGCAATTACCACACGCATGCAACAAGCACTTAAGAAGGCTTTAAGTAAATCAACTGAGGGGCTCAGTTTTACACACAATCTGATTGGTCTGCTCTGGATGAATACAGTGTTGTTGTTTGCTTATGTCTCTTAGTGGACAAACCTCTACTATGAACCTGATCTCTAAATTATCTTTGATCTCACATCAATGTCAACGATTGATACTTTCTTGTATGTGATATCTTGTTATGTATATCTACAAATATTTAGTTTCTTTCCTTCCTTTCCTCTTGTTTCCTATAGAGGGTCTCCTCACACCAGTATCTGCTTATGTTGCTCATATTTTGTGTTACTGGGGGCATTTTCCCCCATTTTTCCCCCCTTTGCAATCTCCCTGTTACCTGATTGACATTTCCTCAAGATCCTTCTATGACCTGAGTGATGTTTTCAGTGTGAGTCACATTCAGGCCATCCAACATCATTTTGGAAACTGAAGTCATGTCAAAACATGAATATAAAGACAAATATCTTGCGAAAGGTTTTGCCAGCACATTTAGAAACAATAAGCTGTTGTCTCCACATCAAGCCACAGTGCTGTCTTGTTCAATGTGTATAGTTTTAGTTAATATGGCCATGTCGCTGGCAACTTGATTTTACATTAAATGTTCTCATTACCGTAATTCCTAGACCGTTTGTGCAATTTGGAACTAAAAAATTAGGGACTAACGGTTCCTGAAAGTAAAGAGTCTGGCCTTTCTGCCCATATACGGGTTATTGGTCACACCAACACACACAGCGCACACAGATAGCTGGAAGAGGACGGCACAAGCGGACATTTTCAGCGGAATATTTTGAGAAGTTTCTATTTCTACAATTGTGTGGCAAATGAGCATATTTCTGAGAGCATTATGTCAAAGAAATCATTGAGAGTGAGTAAACCTCCCAAAAGGTTCGTTGAACACGACAGTCACGACTGTGACCACGACGAAGGAGCAAGTTAATCTGAACCGAGTACGTAGTAAATGTTGTACAAGCTAATGCGCTAATACGTTTTTGTAAATTTACAGTGGATATTTACTTCACTGAAACCATAAGTTTCAATTTCATTGCAATATTACTTTTCAATAGCATGTGCAACATTACTTTTCATTTTAATATCGCGTAATAATTACTTTTCATAACTTTTCAATATCATTGCCAAAATTACTTTCAACATCATGTACACTATTGCTTTTCTACTTGTACTAAATGTATCTTACTTTTATTGTTATTCTACTAGGCTCTGGTGTTATATTTATTAATTTATTGTTTTTATTCTTATGCTGTTGTCATTTTGTGGAGCAACATCTGGCACAAGAATATTCTTTCGATGAATAAAATAAAATTTTATTTCATCTTATCTTATGCCTTTATTACTTTTAGGATGCCTTCTGCTGAAGAGCCATCCACATATTCAGTACGAGAGACCGTAGTCGCATTCGATGCCGGGGACGGGGTCGTGGAGGTGCTGGGGATGCCTTTCAAAGCCGGTCACCAAGTCATCGAACTATAAGTGCATGGAAAACAGAGGGAGACCCAGATGTAGTCTCTCAACCACCGGAACGAAACCCCGGTGTTCAACCCCCTTTCAATTTTGGAAAACCATTTGGAAGTCCTCAAAGTCTTGTGTGCAAACACAAACAAGAATGTGGAGAAAGAGAAGAAATTCACCTGGAAAGACATAACCCTACAAGAACTGCAAACATACCTTGGCTTGTTACTATACATGGCAGTGATGGACTTCCCAAAGACTTCTTGATTGTCATGTGGCCTTTGCCACCACTGTTATGACCAGAGATCGGTTTCTGGCAATTTCTGCCAATTTACACATCAGTTATCCATCAGAAGATGCAGAAAATGGCCAAAAAGGGCACAGAGGACTATGACTCTCTCCACCGGGTAAAAACTCTCCTAGACATTATGAAGAAGCGCTGCATTGTACCATCTACCATCCAAAGCCGCACATTTCAGTTGATGAGAGGATGGTTGCTACCATGGCCAGATTGGCTATCAAGCAGTCCATGATGGCCAAGACCACCAAGTCAGGGCTAGAATTGTTGGACTTGATGATGTGAATGGCTACACCCTGGACTACAAGCTGTACACAGGGAAGTCAAAGTTTGAATCAGGGAAGGGGCTCTCCTATCACATGGGACGTATAGGCAGGGGAAATTGGTGTTCCATCCACACAGGAAAATGCTTTGGATAAAAGGTCACCAAGAGTCTTGATTCGCTGGATTAGGGATAGTGACCTTTTATTTATAAAATGGATGGACACCATAGAAGTCTCTGTTTGTACCAACATCCATCCTGTGTACAGAAGACAGATGATGGACAACATCAGAGGATCCCTGTCCCCAGCTTTGGTGGAATACAATAATTACATGGGAAGAGTGGACACATCAGATAAAATGCTAGGTACCAATTCAGTCCATCGCAGAAACAAAATGGTACATTACTGATTTCCAGCATTTTCTGGACATTGCTGTGACAAACAGTTACATAATTCACAAAGAATCATGTGCCAGTCAGCAACAGAAGCACATAAGTCGCCTGGACTTCCAGGAACAACTCTCCGCATATAGCTCCTAGGAGTTTCATTGGATTGCAGGCCCGAGGAGACCACCAGTCATGACCACTTCCCTGTCCACACAAACAGTGTCGGACAGGACAAATCACGGAGAGCCAACGTGGGGCTACGACAGTGAACTCTCTGCAAAAAGGAGTACTCCTTGGCAATGCGAGGAGTGTAATGTGGGCCTGTGTCTGCAGCTAGAGAGGAACTGCTACAGACAGTACCACAAAGGCCAAAAAACAACTGGATATCTTAGGGAAAACAGGCCAAAGACTCACAAACTTGTGTAACATTTAAGGATGCACCAATTTATCGGCTGAACATCGGTATCATCGGCCTATCGGCAAATAAGATAAGACATTCACCGATGGCAGTGGCCGATGTTTATCTGTTGTGTTGCACTGGCTAAATGTTGGGTTGGTTATTTGCGGTTGGTCTCGGACAACAGTAACCAGCTGCTGATTTGGAGAAGAAGCCACTGGCTGGACAGGACTCTGGCATGACGGCGGGTGCCGTGCACACGTGTGGTTTGATTACAGATAAAAGTTAAAGAAAATGTCGGCCATTTGGGAGTATTACAGTGACAAATTAAGCAGTAAAACAATGTCTTACAAGATTTATTAAAAACACTCACACACTCTGGATGAATCTTGTGTGTGCGTAATGTTTTACAAGAAGCCTGTCAGTCCATCAAGGGGTGACGCAGCGCCCGGTATATTACAGTGGGACAATCCTTCCTGCCATGCAGCCCGTGCAGCAGTCCCCCATACCGGGGTACAGCGTGAGCAGAGTGCAGCAGCACGTCAGGGCCTCTGCATCGTAATCCCGTGGCTCCGCTGTGGGTCTGTCCAGCCGGGACAGCTGAGGCAGTGAGGCCCGAAGCTGCACCAGTACAGCGAGGCTCTCCAGCCACTCCCCCGCGGCATTCTGCCGCTACTAACCATGGGGTTAAAAGATCGTGGATGGCGTTGTTCTCTCGGACGGATAAAAAAATAAAAATGCTAAAATGGGTCGTCAACTATACTTAGGTGGGCGTTAATATATGGGCGGCCCGCCCATGTAAAGTCTATGTGGGGAACACTGCTTATGTTTCTAATTGCTTTTAAATTTACATTTAATTTATGTTTCACAAAAAAAATATTTTTTTTTGGCTATATGTACTGAAACATTCTTCTGATTGAGTAGGTAATTTTAGGCTATAGCAGCTGAAAAGACTTATGAAGCAGTTATTTGAAAAAGAAAAGAGAATATTAATTATATTAAAGGTTGTTTCATAAATCTGTATGATTGAATTTATGCTCATTCTAAGACAGTGTAATGAAATGCTTGATGAATTTAAAACAGCTCAGTTATTTTTTATAATAAAGAGGTTTTTGTTTCCCTGGCACAAAAGATGAATAAAGAACAGCAAAAACAAAATAAACAAAAACATCAGGTCAATTTGTTATTTTCGACATCGGTATCGGCCCAGAACTTTGCAATCGGTGCATCCCTAGTACATTTAGTCTGTGTGCAATCGCAGCTCCTACTTTACTAAAACCATGTAAATTCCAATTCTGTTTTGTGTTATTACACACTCATAACACACAGTAATATTAAATAACTGCCAGATATTGAAAGCTGAAGTAATCCTGGAGCAAAAGCACATACTCATAGCACATTTTCTGAAATCACAGCCATTTCACAGCCAAAACAACAAAATAAATCATCCAGGTGGCCTGTTTGAGGCTGAGGTGTTAAAGGGTTATACATAATATGATGGTCTGCTGCTTGCATGTTTGAATATTTCATTAATATTTCATTATTCATTATGTACAACTTATTGACTTTTACTGAGGTCAATGCGTGTTGCTGGTGTTTTCTCCGGAGTAATTTTAAACACCCTGCAGAGCAGTGTGTGTTTAATTCTGTTGTTAGTTGAAGCGAGAAAGCAGAAAACGGCGGTGGGTCCGCCAGGCAAAGCAGAGCAAGACATGGCTAAAGTTGCATGCAAACTCAGTCATGAAACATTATTGTATTGCGGTAACGTGCAGTCAAGCCGGTCGCCATTCGCATCTCCGTGTTCAAATCGGCTAATGCTACGCAAACATTTTTGCTGTATAAATTTAGATATTTTCCAAAGTAAAAGTCCCTAGAAGTGTATGATTCAACTTTTCCCCCTTGGTCTAGTGTTAAAACAATAAACAAAAAAACGCAATAAATCGTAATATTGAATTGCAATACTTTGGGAAAATAATCATATCATCCCAGCCCTAGTAATTACGTACTGTCCAAAATGTCTGATTGTCCTTTAATGGCTTCATTTGACACTTGTATGGCTTTGTTTGGCCTGCCAGTTTTGCGTCCTCTAAAAGCCCAGCGAGGACAAGCAATGTGTTTTTTTTTATCTATCTCAAGAGCTCTATAATGAGCCTCAGTAAGAGGAGGCTGGAAGGCAGAGTGAGGATCTGCAGCATTTTACCTCTGCTAGCTGTGCTCTCTGTCTCCATCAAAGACTCAAAAGCAATTAAAGTCATAAGCACCAAGAGGAGGGGATGGCAGTGATAGGTTTTACCCACAGCCCTGGGGCTCGTATAGGAGTAAATGTCAAGTCCCTGCAGTGGATTGTTGGGGTTATGGCTATGGGTTGCTATGGTACTCCCTCACAAACTCTGACTCTGTCCTCAGTGTTTCACTGACTCCATCTCCCTCTGTCTTTGTGTCTCAAGAAATATTTATCTGCAGATAATTAGAAATTTCCACTTTCTTTGCTCGCATGAGTGTAATAGAAAACACGTGCAGAAGGTTTGCAGCTGATTGTGAAGTGGCTAGGATTAGGATAAGATTATTGTTTTTCATGTATCATCATCAAAAAGTTGTGAAAAACGAACTTGGCTGCTATATCTTCTTGCCTGGGAAACAGACAAATCTGCAAGCTTATGTTTTATGTGCTCAGGCAGATGCATCTGGTCCCCTTCCCCCTTTTGTACAGATTTCCAGCAACTTGAAATCTGATGGGCCAATCACAACCATTTATCTAATATGAGGCATGTTTGAGACAATGACTGTAACGAGGAGCGCCGTCGAGGCATTTTCGAAAACAACCAAAATTGATGCTAATGATGACAATTGGCATCCGAGCCCCTGTTATTCTAAATGTGACACATTTAATTAGCAGAAGTTTAACCGTTTAACACCACTTTACAAGGAGCTTACCTCTGTAATACTTCCGACTTGGAGTTGGCGGATTGGGGCACAATTTTTTCAGATCTCTCTGCGTCTTTGAAGGGGAAGTCTCCCGATTCCGTTTATCTGCTGTTTTTGATCCTGACTTTTCTTCATTCAGATCGGCCTGTTTTTCCTTCTTCTTCCCATCTTCTAAAAACTGGTAAATCCCATTTGGTCCGTGAAAGTAAGCTGTTACATTTGTGATGACACATTCTTAACAATTTTTGGAGACATTTTTATCAAAGGCAATCCGAGATTATGTCAATCAAAAATGGTTTTGCCCTTTTCTAGTGTTTCAAATATTTTAGTAGAGTGAATAAAATCATGGTTGGCACAGTGGTGCAGTTCTTAGCACTTGCCCCACAGCAAGAGGGTTGCAGGTTCAAACCCGGCTTGGGGCCCTTTTGTGGGGAGTTTGCATGATCTCCCCGTGTTAGCGTGGGTTTTCTCCGGGTTCCCTAATTGTTGACTCCAAGTTGCCCGTAGGTGTGAATGTGAGCATCAATGGTCGTCTGTCTCTATGTGTCAGCCCTCTGATAGTCTGGCAACCTGTCCAGGGTGTACCCCGCCTTCGGCCAATGTCAGCTGTCAGATCGGCTCCAGCCGATCCAGGATGGATGGATGAAGTAAAATCATCTTTTATCTTCAAATGCTGATGGCAAAAAACGGCAACACTCTTCCATATTGATGCTACACCATCACAGTTCATCTCTGCACGCTGTAGTCTGTTTATATTGTCTATCGCTCAGCGCTCGGTCACATGTTTTGTTGCTTTAATCGGTTGTAGGTAAGAAGTATTAAATTACAATTGTTAAGATATTAAGATTTCAACATAACAGCTTATAAAACAGGTAGAAAAATTACAAAATGATATGTTGCAGTGTCAATATAACATAATTCAGTCTAAACAGTCTTATAGAAATAATAAGATCAAATAAACATTTTGTGGATTTGATTTTTTTTTCTGTCATTCGGAAAAAACTGTATGTATTCGTGCATGCAGAGAGGCACAACCTCCTCTTCTTACCTCGCTGGTGTTTACTTTCTCCTCCTCTCCTCCGTCATCTGATAACAGGTCTGTCACTTGTCTGACTGAGGTGGAGATGGAAACAACCTTTTTTGCCTCGCTGTGCTCCTCAACCTACTGGACACCTGTTTAACCTCAGCATGATCCTGACCAGACCTCCCCACAGCTCATACTTGATTTCACGTGGCCTGGATTTGCCTCATGGGTCTTGTCAATAGGAAAGGGAGGGTGGAAGCTTCTTGGCTATCAGAGAAGCGGTCCACAATTTGCTTCAAATATCTTAAGTCAACAGTATTTTTACCTGTCCCAAGTGGCCACACTTGAAAGCAGGAAGTTGTCATGGGTAAAAGTGATCAGTAGTTGGTAGTAATGCACCACTTAGTAGTGCACCACCACCACCAGCACAGCACCAGCAAAGATGGTGATCATATCTTTGAGCAAGGGATTAAACCTGCAGTAGGCAGAATGTTTTTGGCATCATTGGGCAAAAATTCCATAATAACCTTTCAGCATATTGTAATTCAAGTGTTCTGAGAGATAACTAGAGTTCTGCACCTCCTCATGGCTCTGTTTTCAGGCTTTAAAAAATCAAACCCGTGACGTAAGACTTTGGCCAATCACAGGTCATTTCAGAGAGAGAGCGTTCCTATTAAGAGTTCCTATTGGCTGTGCTCGATGCTTGGTATTTATTTAACTGATCTCAACACGGGTCACAAACTTTCTCATTTTGCAGCTAAACAGTACACTACAAGATGTTTCTGAAAACATTTGAGGCTAGAAATAGGCATTACAGTAACAGAATATTGATTCATATTTGATCAGCGCTGCCTAGTTTGACCGTGTGATCGGAGTTCGCGACTGATTGACAGCCGGCTTTCCGAGACGGCAAGGCTCCAGATCAGCTCTGATTGGTTGTTTTCCTCCGATATGTGAAATCTTGCAGATGCCATTCGGAGCACCGGAGGATACAGAGGCACATGATTTTTTTCAGATCACCTGTCTCATGCACTACTGTCAAGATATAGTGACCGTTTTATAAAAATAACTTTTAGATTATCTGACAAGCTTCACTTCATCTGAAGCACACTAAAGCCTGAAGTCACCTTTTAGCCGAGGCAGGAGCGAAATGGCTGAGGCCGATACCTTTCTTCAGTTTGTATTCCTCAGTGTGAATCATACCCAGTCCATACCCAACACAAACATGAGAAATTGTGCGCTTGTCATCTGTTGCAGCTCTATTATCGTTAAACACAAATTCATTCAGATTGCCTCTTTCAGCTCTTATTGCTTTGGCTCATAATAATTAGACAGGCATCCCCATTTTTTTTCTCTCCACCCTCCGTTATGTCATGATCATCCCAGCAGTGTATAAAGACTTTCCCGCTGTGTTTACCAGGGATTGTCTGCTTTCGCTCTCTGTCTGTTTCACTGTCAGGATTTATTGGTAAGACAAAGAGCGGTGTGGGTGACAGCCTCATGACTTATTCAGTAAGTCTTCCTTCTATATTTATATATTTTGTCAGAGCATTACCTTTGCTTTGGAAGGATGTTGACAGTTGAAAACTGAACACACTGGAGTGAATCTATCAACAGCAGGCGTTTAACACCCACCGATATACTGTATGTCTTTGTTATTATCTGTCCAATTACAGCACTCGTGACTTTTTCTCTTCCTTCAGTTTGATGCTCTCCTCCATTTGCCTCTGTCGAAGTCACATATATTTCGATGTTTGATTGACAGTCCTGTAGTGAGAGACAGAGTTAGCCACGAGTTGGCCATTATTCAGGGAATAATTGAGCTTGGACCCTTTTCTATTGGCACATTTGGTCTGTGTATTTGAAAAATAAATGAATGTTTCTATTCCCCAACCCTGACAGGGATTTCTGCAGGCAGTCCCTCTGTGGATCCACCACTTTTATCACTGTGAAAAGAAGAGCTTCATGCCGAATTAATGAGATTCAAAGTCTTTGTTGTAATTCACTGAACGAGGAAACACTATTGTATAGTACTTTCTTGCCACACAGTGCTGAAAAACGTTTGTAAACCCCTAATCTGATAATCAGACTGAATAGAGTGCTGCAGGAAAGAGTCCTACAACCCAAAAATGAATTAGCATGTTTGCACTTCCGTTTCTCTCGTCTCGAAGTCAATGGAGAGTTTTTATGCCTCTGCACCGGCTATAGTTGTGGCCGGAGGCATTATGTTTTCGGGTTGTTCGTCCGTCCATCCCTTCGACCCATTCTCGTGAATGCAATATCTCAGGAAAGGCTCGAGGGAATGTCTTCAAATTTGGCACAAATGTCCACTTGGACTCAAGGATGAACTGATTAAATTTGGTAGTCAACTATCAAGGTCACTGTGACCTCACGTCCGTCCCATTCTTGTGAACATGATATCTCAAGAACACCTTGAGGAATTTCTTCAAAATTTGGTACAAGCATCCACTTGGAGTAAAAGATGAACTGATTCGATTTTGGTGGTCAAAGGTCAAGGTCACTGTGACCTTACATCCATCCTATTCTCGTGATATCTCAGGAACTCCTTCAGGGAATTTTTTTCAAATTTGGCACAAACTTCCACTTGGACTCAGGGATGAACTGATTAGATTTTGGTAAGGTCAAGGATTTGTCTTTTACCCCATCTCACTCTGCTGTCGCTCACACATTTGATTTATTTACATAGATTTGTTTTATTCTACGTGCCCCCTTCTCCAATTTTTTAAACTTAGGGAGAAATAAGGTGCGTTTGTTTTGATGCAACAGGCATCTTCGCTTGATCGCTTTTGGAATGAATCATGCAGTTCTATTACTAATATTTATGGAGAAGAATTGTTGCCTTAATACCTTTTTTATGTCTCATGTAAAGCACTTTGAATTGCCTCGTTGTTTGACTTGACTTTCCTTGCTTTATGATGATCTTGGACATTCTTAAGCGTTCGAAGTATTTGTAATTCCAAGAGTTTCCCCCTTGTGTTGTCTATCCCTCTGGCTGACAGGAAAATCTAGAATAATACCTGATGAGCTCAAAAACACTGTGTTGCCCTCTGGGATAGTTTGGATTGTTTTGCTGCAGGATGAAGCACACATTGATAAGCATCCTTGTATTGGGGTGACTCATCTAATGAACAATCTTAATTAGATCTCCCTCACTGCCTGCATGAAGAAGGATATGAAAAAGAGTTGCCACTCCTTTTACTTATTACAAAACCTGTTCCTCCCCAGGCTGCTGCTCACATCAGTCACATCCCCCTGTTTGGTTCATCTGGTAATAAAACTTCCAGACCATCTAAAAAGAAAGACACAATAGTGAAATTACTGTGAAATGTACTTTTAAAACCCCTTATTCAATAAAATGAGAAATAAGGATACTCATGAGGGAAAAGTCAGTGCACTTCGAGTCACACCCTGTGCATTATCCATGTATTATGGGTTGTTTGTAGTCTTAATGTTGTTAGGCTAGCTAGTTGTGGGAAAGCTGATTCAGTATTCCCAGTATTCTTCTTCTTCTTCTATTTTTTCCGTACATTTTTTGAACTACTTCTGCATACTTTCAGCTACAGAAACCATTCAAATATTAAAATATTCAGCTCTTTAAGGACAAGGCTGGAGGAGAGGGCAATGCCATCTACTATATCATTAGATAATTTGTTTCGGAGGTGTTCGGAGCCAATACCTTACTAACTAAGAACAATAACTTCAGTTTTGTCTGAGTTTAACATCAAGAAACTGAAGGTCATCCAGGTTTTTATGTCCTTAAGGTGACTTTGTTCACTTGGAACAAGGTTTTCAAATAACATCCTGAATCTCAAAGTATTTAGTTTGATTAATATTGTGTTTTATACCATTATTATCTTGTAAATGAATGTTTGTGGAATATACAGTACATGCTGGTCTCTTTAATGTTGTACAAGAGTGAATAATGCCAACCTCTGCTATGAAAGAACTACGAAATCCTTTAACCTTTACGATCTATTGATGTGGTGATTTATGGTTATAGTTATTAATTTAATTAAGTAATTAATCAGAGTTCCAAATTGATAGTTTAGTAATGAGACTTATTTCTATGAGACTATATTAATTGGCTGTCATTTCCTCTTTATTCAAAGAGTGGTGCCCCGAGGATGATTTAATTTACATTAAATCATATTTTTATTATTTTGATAATTATTAATTACTTTTGATAGCCATTTGAATGTATTTTTGAGCATATGCACCAATATAATTTTGTGCTCTGTTATTATTAATATGTATTGATAATGTATTAATATTAATTATCGATATTAATACATTATCTTTCATATTTTCTAATAACTAGACCAGCTCCTATCTGCGTCCCCAACAATCCTCGAGGGAATCAATACTAGACGTCAGCATTCTCAGTCCAGAAGCCGCTGCAGCGATTCTGTGCCGCCTGTAAAAATAAAACCAGTCTTTTCTCTTCAGAGATTTTCCCTTCTTGTGTTAATGTAAATGCCAGTTAACATTTCACCCCCCTGTGGTTGTATTGTCTTCATTCATTAGTATTCCATCTTCAGACCGTCCTCCTCGCTCTACGCGCTGAGAGGCCGCCTTTATGTGCTTTGGCTCAGCTGTATGCCATACATGTGGCCAATCTCTGCAGACCTGTGCATTATCACCGGGGGACAGATAACCATAACGTGGTGTGGTGGTGGTGGCGGTGGTGACTGGACTCATTCTGCCTCTCTGCTCAATGACAAACCGCCTTTTCTTCCACCGTCTGCTGATGCTCTGAGGAAATGGCCCACCTGTTCCCCTCCTACTGTAGTCTGCCTTTTATCAGCACCTCACAGCCTGAGCAGCCAGCATTTGAGGTGTGTGGGTGGATGTGTCGGTGGGGGAGTGTCTTTCACGGACAGGCATGGCAGCTGACATTCTCAGAGAAGCATGGGAAGGCGTTAGCACAGGACACACTGGGATGGAGTCGAAGAGAGGGAATGAATGATGGAGTTCGGTCATAATGGAAGTTGACAGAGGCCAAAACGGCAGCATCAGCAGGAGGAAGACTAACCGCTCCCCCGCCGCCTCTCCTCTCTCACCCAATCTCCTCTCTTCCCTGCAGAGCTTCTCGTCTCAGCAGAAAAAGAAGAAAAACTTCTCTCCATCACTGCGCGATGCTATTCCCACTTCTCCACCTGCCTCCTGGGAACACCTTTTGTATTCATGGACCCACTGAGGGAATTTAATGTCTCAAGATTGTAAACGATGCATCAACGCCTGCTTGTGCAAACAGCATGTCAGTGTCTTTAAATACAAGCTCTGACAAGTAGCTGATTTCTCTAACTTAAAGCAAATAGGATAGTAAATACTGTAGACATCCCAACAAACACATAGTTGGATCTACATACAGAACAAACCATACAAAAATGTATACAGTAAAAAAAACAGTGAATCAACAAGTGTTTCTCAGTGGTCCGTCTCACGCACATCAGTTTTATGCACAAAACTAGAGTGATTGTGTATTGGACTATTACTGCTGTGACCTAAACTCAATACTGTGCCTGAACACATCCTGTGTATAGACACAGATGAGCACTGATGCGGCTGCTCTGCTAACGTTGCTGCTGACGCTACGCCTCCATTGTTAGTCTGTGATCAGATTAAAATCGAAATATTACCAGTTTTGAGATGTTCCTTCATGGAATGAAATTAAAGGGGTCAGAAACTGTATTTGTTTGTTTTGGAACTAAAAGTACCAAAACAAATGTACACTACACAAAGGTTACTTTGTTGTCCAGAAATGACACTAGTAAGCCTGCTGCAATATTAATTTCCTCACCTCACTTATACACTGATATCTCTCCAGTTGGGTGTTTATTGTAGCTGCAGTTATAATAGTGGCTATCATCATCATTAATATGAATAGTGTCCAGCACTTGTGTTAGCTATACCAAATGAGCTAATGGTGTTTCTCATCAGTGAAATATGACACCCCTAATGCCTTGCAGAAGCCAAGGCAGACAGTGAAATAGAACAGGTGTGATATCCACTTCCATACATTAACATCTATAGGTTGGTGGTTCGATCCCCGACTTCTACTGTCCGTATGTCGAAGTGTCCTTGAGCGTGACACTGAACCCCAAGTTGCTCCCCGGTTGCTTGACAGCAGCCCACTGCTCCTAAAATGCTTAGTTTGGGTTAAATGCAGAGGCCAAATGTCATGCATGTACTGCAGCTGTATGTTCAATTAAATTTATTTTTATATAGTGTCAAATCATAACAGATAACCCAACAAGAGATCCCCCATGAGCATGCATTGTTAAGCGACAGTTGCAGGGGAAAAACTCCCCTTTAGCTGGGAGAAACCTCGGGCAGAACCCGGCTCTGGGTGGGCAGCCATCTGCCTCGACCGGTTGGGTTTTGAGAGAGGGAGAGAGAAGAGGGTATGTATGTATGTATATGATGATTTTAATAAAGTTTAACTTCCATACTGCCCTGACCAAATGGCTCTCGGCAATGCCTGGATTTACTTTGCTGCAACATTTTACTCAATTGTTTACTGCTATTCAACTTTTCTTTTCATCGTCCCACACATGCAGGCTAGAACATTTTGTTCATGTTTTATTGCTCACCTGTTTCTCTACTCAGACCTGACCTTAGACACAAGTCGGGCAATGTCCAATTTATATTTAGTGTAATGGGGTCTGATATGGTCCCTTTGATTTGGTGTGTGTGTGTGTGTGTGTGTCATGTGATTAATACCCAAGTGAATCCAAGTGGACTCTTTCAGCCCTGATCATGTGGTGTGTCATTATCACGTGTGTTTTTGAGGCACAAAGAGAAAATGACATGTATTGTTATTATTCTACCGTGGCTATACCGGTTTATTGGTGGCTCATCATGCTGCTGCTAGTGTTGCTGTTTTCTCTTCGACTGTCCTTTTATTATTATTATTCTAATTTTGATTTATTTTTTTTAAAGCACATCCAGTTCGGGTGTGTTTTCATTGTAGCCGTCTCTTATCACATCCATCATTTTGGACCCATGAATGTCATTGATGCTCTTACAGCAGGTGAAAGAAACACAGCAGAATCTGTGGTTGAAAAGTGGTAAAAAAAAATTCAAACAATTTTGCATTATTTCCTTTATTTCCAGCTTCACCTTGAGTGAATGCAGTATGTTTTCCCTTCAATCGGTGGAGGAGTTGTTTCAAAGCAACTCACACTGGTAAGGAAACAACATACTAGGGCTTCATTAAAATGTTTCCATAAAGATGCCAATATGATAAATTAGCAATAGCTATAAACTCTCTGTGCAGCACATCAGTCTCATGCTCTGTATTGGAACTACTTTAAATTGGATTGTCCCTATCAAATTAAATAAATACAGAAACAGTACTATTTGATACCTTTCTCTTCTAAGCATCAACATGTATTTTCTACATCTCTTTTTTTTCATTTGACAATAAAAAGACAATTTGTATTTGATCTTGTCTTAAAACAAACAGAACATAAGCTGAACAGGGGAGTACATGTGATGGAAGTGCTGCTTTTAGGAGCGTTGATGCTGACAAATGCTGCTGCCGTGTCTAGTGTCTGTGAATGGCGAAGCGTCTGTGGTGTTGAATTCAGTAATGTGATGTTGCTAACCTCCTTCGTTCTCTTTCTCTGTCTTTTCCTCCCTCCAGATGATCACAAGAACAAAGAAAATATTTGTCGGAGGATTATCGGCCAACACAGTAGTTGAAGATGTGAAGCAATATTTTGAACAGTTTGGCAAGGTAAGAACATGTTGGAAGATGTTTTCTCCTCAGGGCTGCTCTATGTTTGCGTGTGAGGCGTCTTTTGAGGTTTCAAAGCAGGTTGATGAGTTTAGTGCTCCTGTATTCTGTTCTTGTGAGTGATTTCCTGGTGCTGTTGTGGCAACACTGTGTAAACTCCAGTCTGAGGAGATGTGTATAGAGGAGATTATGTCATCTAGCTGTCCAGAGTCATATGAGAAGAAGCATATCAGTTCAACCTATCCTCACGCAATGGTTCGTACAATATGTTACGAAAAGTTAATTCATTATTTTTTGTGCGTATTCCTACGAATGACCAGCAAGACGAGTGATCTGTGCGCCTGTGTAAGCCCTTGCAGTGTTTGGGCAACAAAAAATACTTGGTTAGGTTTAGGAAAAGATCCTGGTTTGGGTTAAAATAACTACAGAGTGGGTGCCACTAAAATACGGATTTTTCGTGACAAATAAGTCAAGGTTAACTTTTGGTTTAACATGGGGTCATGAACAGCGATTTCCTGGGTGAAAGTCCTGTCCCGGCTCACGATTATGTGGATTGCCTACAAATTGATTACGTGGGTTATAAATGAATTATAGTAGGTATAGCTACAAACCGTGTATGAGAACAACCTGATCAGTTTCATCTCTGTGTGTCCAGTGCAGAGAGATCCAAGACGTGTTTGGTTTAGCCTAGCACAAATAATCCATCCAAAAAAAGAGAATCCTAAGGGTTCAATCCAGTCTAACACATTGTGGTTTGGCAAGGAGATCAGTTTGTTGTTCTGGCTGATATTCAGTTCACTGAGGCTGTCTACTGTCTGTTTGTGTGTGTGTGTGTGTATGTGTATACTTGTTAGTGTGTGTGTTTGGGTGAAGAGGAGATGCACTGACAGGGCAACCCATTCTCAGTCCCAACTCGTCAAATACCGCCCATTTGGTATGCCGGATCGGACTCCGATGCCGAGGGGTGCCGGGCACCCTTTGGCAACAGTATGTGACGAACTGGGCTTTAAACTAACTCCAATGTAAACCCATTAATAGCGTGAGAGTCCGTTCAGGGGGACAGGAGGGGTGGTGGATGGTGTTTGTGTCCCATGTGAAACTATAAGTAAAGTTGACTTGTCATGTGACTCACCTGTATCGTCAGTCCCGCGAGTTGTTAGTCAGTGAAGTTAACATCAACCACGACCGTTTCCTATTCCCTACCTATTGTGTTGTGAAAACGGAAGTTTATTTCGAAAGGACACTATGCATGTAACGAGCGCATTTTAACGCAAGAGGGGTACCCCATGTGTCGGTCTCCGATGCCAAGGAGCATTGACCAAGCGGACGTATTTTTTGAATGTAAGCCTATATTTGGAGTTTTTGGGAAAACTGGCATGGCAATTTTCAAAGGGGTCCCTTGAGCTCTGACCTCAAGATATGTGAATGACAATGGATTCTATGGGTACCCACGAGTCTCCCCTTTACAGACATGCCCACTTTATGATAATTGCATGCAGTTTCGGGCAAAAACCATGCAGCTATTGGAATGCAGTATTAATGTGTTATTTCCTCCTATTCTAAAAATGATGTGTTTGACTATTTCTGCATACTGGGGTCCCTAAACAGTCTTGGAATTACATGAATTAGGTATGACTGGAAAGCTGAGACTCTTGTGCATTCAATGAACACAATTGTATTCATGTGTGATGATATTTATCCCCATAGTCTGCTGTGGACCTCCAGTATGTCTGTGGTGTACACAGTCCCACTGTAGACTATAGAGGATTATATGGGTCCAGATTCTTGGCCGCTGCCTGGTACATTGAGCCATGTTGACCAGTGTGAGCTGTGTTAAATTGGGCTTAAACTAGGGCAGGGTTTAGCAGTCATCTGCCTGAGACTGCTGCCCACCCAGCATCTTGCTTCTGCAGTGCCATGCCAACAGATCCCTGGGGTGTCACACTCCATTTTCACTGGCAGCACGAGCAAGAGCTCCCTGGTTTTGATGTGACACAGAAACACTCACATGTTCATATAGATTGATATTTCTATCTCTTTATTTTAGGCACTCTTCACATTCAGCATTTGCATTATTGGAACACATACTTTTGGAGGGTGCATGGGTTGTGAGATTTTGCGTGTGTTTCTGCCTCCACAGCTGTCTAGGTGCACAAGGGAAACTTTGGCAGAAGTGTGCTTCTGTGTATCAGAGCAAACTCTGCCTCCCCATCACACCTTATTCTCTCTGACAAAAGGCCCTAATGGTTCAGTATTTTAATGTCTGCTCAGAGCATGTGAAGACAAAAAATCCTGCTAGCCATCTGCCGCAGCTGCAGATGCTCCTCTCTTTTAGTGAGCCGAACAGATTCACCGGCAAGTGTTTTAATTTCACGTCGGCGTCGGGAGACCCTCTCCCGGAACAAATTATTCCAAATTATGACAGAGAGCCTCTCAAGAGCCTGCTCTGTTCCCTCTGGGGACTACAGCGCCTGGATTAACCTTTGTGTAGAGTCAGCCTTGGAAATGTGGGTGTGTGCGTGTGTGCGTGTGTGCGTGTATGTAACACACATGTGGACAGCGGAAAGTGATTAGAGGAGAGTGTGGCATCTGTTTATTCCCATACAGCCCTAATCCAGCTCAGATGTACCGAGTCTGCTGTGAACATCCTGTAGGGAAAATATACGGTAACAGAGTATTAACTTTAATGTACACCATGATGTAATGTGCTCAGCGTATATATAAAACGAAAGTTATGAATGTAACTACGGTTCTATGAATCCTGAGGCAGAGGCAGTGCTTCAACACTGAATATCTTCGTCTCGCGCATGCGCAGGTCGAGTATTAATATCAACAAAGTCACGTGTGACCTCAGATGACCCTTAGGTATAAGTTCCGGTGTCGTGAGTTTATACTCAACATAGGTCAAGTGCAAATATTGATGAGGATTGGGAAGTGCCAGCACTCACTGTTTCTAGTACCTAACATATATATGTGATATATGATGATATATATATATATATGATCGAATTGGTGGCAACCATATTTTTATACTGTAATTACAACATTTAATGAAAGATATTAGCTTTAATTTCAGCTGCTATATATTTCTATCAATATTCACAGTTTTGTCTGTGCACATGTATAAAAGGAGTATGTGCTTAAAGACTAGCTGTTTCTGATTCTGGGTTTGAATTGAAATTCAATCATATCACGTTGTGGTCTTGAGGGATTTTTGACCTCATTGAAGGAAAGATCAGGGAGTCACCAAAATCATTAGCAGTCATCCTCTGTGAATAAGACCCCCGTTAGTTATTATTCAAAGGGAGTTTGTGGAAATATTAACTGTTGGTGCTGCCATCTTAAGGGTAGGAACGCCAACTTAATTACATTAATTTCATGGAGCTCATCATCGGTGTCAAAAGGATTACTTTTATTTTGCACATGCGCAGTTGTACATCTCTTGTCACGTCATGACGTCAGTGTAAGAGCACACCTCAACAGCATCTTAGTCTATAAGATAACACTCCCACTTGCTCTTACTCTGTACAAGTCATACTCAACATAACTTTATCAAATACACCACTTGTGCACAGTTAAATATTTCACAACTGTCTGGCAGTTCATATTCCAAACATATAACTCACAAACTTTTCAATTTTGAACTTTGTTACAGGCTTAGTCAAAACATCTGCAATTGCACCTTGGTTATCTTAAAAGATTTTTACCGGTGCTCCCCTCCATCTCCAAATACGTGATAAACTATTCCAAACCCATACCGTTATTGGCGTGGTCTTTGTTAGTGAAATGATGGTTATTATTAAGTGTTACTTTTTTTTTCTCCAAATCCTGCTTGGTCACAGTCGCCCCAATTAAAATGTATAAAACACATTAACTCTCCTCTTTCACAGGTACAGAGCTAATTTAAACATTGAACTCAAGGGGTGAAATGCTATTTGGTATACTGTGGGTCAATAAGCGCTCCATTAATCCACTTCATACCATTGAATCCTAATTGGTACTTGCAGGTAGCATGCTGTGATGCCACTGTGCCTCATGTTTCACTAATTGTCCCTTTTCATATGAGCAGAGCTGTCATGTTTAAGAGGTTTACCACAACTAAATACCACCTCCACTTCTGCTCTGGCCATGATAACTGAACACAACGAAGCTGTGCACTGCGGTTGTTTAATTATGTTGAAAAATGTTCCATGCAGATATGTCACATTGAGATTGAATAATGTGGCAATGGGCATCCTGTTTCTGCCATTGTTTGTTAGCGACATATTCTCAAAGTCACACCACTCATACAAAATAATGCTGATAGCCTCAGTTTCACAGACGTGTGTGACTCTGAGCTGTCTGTATGAGACTACCTCCTTAATACAAAGAAAACACACTGAACTATTCTCGGCAAAAGGTACTTTGATTTGACTTATTTTGTCTTCAAAACTAACCACCGACTACAATTTCCTGCTGTCAGTCTTGCCTCAATGCTGCAGTCACATTCATCATGGACAAACACTCAGTGTCTCTGAAATGCCTTGCCCCTATCATTCGGTATGTCTCGGCAATAATTACTATCAGCCCCTAGATTGTCTGGGTCAGTTATGCAATAAGATCAGTTTTAAAAACTGACACCTTGCTGCTGCTGAAGGGCAACTTCACCTCAAAGCTCACAGAAACAGGAAGTGCTTGGTGTAATGGGTTCTTGCCGCTGGGTTTGTTCTTTGACCCTTGCTTGCTCCAGTATGTCAGCACGTCGCAACTGACGGTGGTCCAACCATCTCCCTATGAAAACTTCAGTTTTAAGGATGATGTGTGTGTTTGCTGCAGGCGCATCTTTTTATGAGCCCAGTAATGACATTAGTACTCTGCTCTGAATGAATCATTTTATAGAATCATTTATCTGCAAGCCAGGAACAATGCTCATTCACAATCATTGGCTTCTGGACCACTTTTAATATTCAGGTTCTCAACTCATGTTTCCACTCACCCTTGATTTACCAGCAAAATGAAAAACCATGCTCATATACACTGCAGGTTTTTGGCAAATTATGTTTTATTTCTTGATGTAATTCAAATTGTCTTCATGGTCTCATCCTGCTGTATGCTTATAGTGTGTGCTATTTAAGTATCCTCCAGTGTATCAAAGCTGTGTGAACTACGCAAAGCCATTTTAATTGTTTTTCTGCTTTATATCACTCCCTCCTCAAAGGCTTGCAGATGCAGGATTGATATATTTCTTTGCCGCAAAACAGTTTTAAATTGTAATTTAAAATTGTCGAACATCTCGTGTCGGCTGAGGCTTTATATTATTCTGAAAGGCAAGCGGATGAATAACAGTTTCCTCTCTTTCTCCTACACAATCACTCCTCTTGACAGCACTACCCAGCCATAACCGTCATCACCATCTTCATCATCATTTCCTCTTCATTCTTGACTAAATTACGCCAGCGACACTTTTATGAATCTGTCAGCTGAAATATGCCACATTTCGGCGTGATTGTGTTTTATTGTGCTGCTTGAATTGAATTTGCTGTTCCCCGGCTGTTTTGGGCATTGTAAATAAATAAAGAGGCGGTAGAAAGGGAGAAATGAAGTGGAAGTGGCATCACTTTTAACAGGCCAACCTGCTATTTTTCAGCATTGTTCTCAGCAGAGAAATGCAGCCAGGGTAATTTGCATTTATAAAGGCCTTCCTTACACACCCCAGGTTTGGTTAAACCATTCTTTCTCCCCTCCAAATAATGGAAGCACAAATTGAGGGCTTTGGGCATGGAGGGATGATGATGGGAAATATATTAATTTGTCTCTTGTCATTCGCTGGGGATAATTTGAATGTTGTCATGGTAATTTGGTGCTGCGGGTCACTTTCAGACAGAGACCCGGCAATCCTTGTGAAGCACTGATAAGAGCTGCCCGGTGTGTGTGTGGGTGTGAGTACATGTGTGTACCCTTCACTGGAATGATGAATTACCTGCTTATCTGGCTCAGTCCAGAGAGGGGAGTGCATGATGGCATGGGACTGTCAGGGAAAGAAAGAGGGGGGTGAGATAGGCTGCTGGAGAAAGAGATGAAATGATGTCAGGGGTTTTGGGTGGAGGAGAGGGGGCATCATACAGGTGGAATGGCTAGATGGAGCAATGGAAGAGGAGAGACATGTAAGTGATAATGCTGCTGGATGGAAGGGGGATTGTGAAGCTGAGCTGTAATGATGCATTGTGGTCATTCTGCTACAAATGGGTGGTGAAAGCTATAGAGCCAGTACACTGACAGCACATGCAAGGTGTTTTTTTTACGGGGGATTACTCTATTGTCTGCCGATGTCATTCTGCCACACACTCCACAATTATTTTTCTCATGCATATCAGAGCAGAGAGTTTATGCAACCTGAGAAAGTAATCGCTGTTATTACATTGTATGCATCTTCTCATGGCTTTGAATTTTTATTATCCATACAGCCTCTCTCTCTCTCTCACACACACACACGCCCACACACACACACACACACACTGCTGTCCGTGATTGTTGCGTCATCTCTGCTATATAATGGATGTTTGTAAGAAGCACCTGAGGTCCTTCTCCGCCTCTCTCTCCTCTTCTCTTACAGATTTTCTGTCTCTATTACTGTCCTTCTGTTTCTCTCTCTGTTCCTTCTGCCTAATTCTATCTGATTTAATATTAGAAGGCTCTACGTCAAGTATTCAGTACTCTACTGATATTAGGCGGATATTTTTGGTCCCATCACCTGTGGAGCTGATGCAGATTGATGATTTAATCATTGGCAAATTATGTGGCAAAAACTACTAAGTTAGCTTTAGGAAAAGATCGTGGTTTGGGTTAAAATAAATCCGGACGTGTCGTAACTTAAAGCTGAATTATAGGCGAGATTGGAGCAAATATGATTAAAAAAAGTTATTTTTATAAAACGGTAGCTATATCCTGATAGTAGTACATGAGACAGGTAATCTGAAAAAAAAACACATGCCTCTGTGTCCTCCGGTTTCCCCTAATGGCATCTGCAAGATTTCATAGACCGGAGGAAAACAACCAATCAGAGCCGAGCTGGAGCCTGCCGTCCAGCTTCCGTCTATGAGAGCCGGCTGTCAATCACTCGCGAACTCCGACCAAACGGTCAAACTAGGCAGCGCTGATCAAATATGAATCAATATTGTGTTACGTTAATGCCTATTTTTTGCCTCAAATGTTTTCAGAATCATCTTCTAGTGCACGGTTTTGCTTGAAAATTAGAAAGTTTGTGACCCGGCAGCCACGTTGAGATCTCTTGAGGGAATACCAAGCACCGCTCACATGGCTGGAGCACAGCCAATAGGAACGCTCTCTCTCTGAAATGACCTGTGATTGGTCAAAGTCTTCCATCACGGGCTAGAATTTCTAAAGCCTGAAAACCATGAGGAGGTGCAGAAGTCTGGTTTTCTCTCAGAACACTTGAATTACAATATGCTGAGAGGTTATTATGGAATTTTTGCCCAATGATGCCGAAAAAATGTTGCCTACTGAAGCTTTAAGTACGGAAGTTACGTGACAAATAAATCAACGTTGACTTGTGGTTTCACACGGGGCATGAGCACCGGTCTCCTAGGAGAAAGTCCTGTGTTTTTTGACCCAACCATCCACCCTGACCTCCTCCCTGTGCGGCGTTTGCTGCTCTTTATACTTCCCGGCTCACAATTACATGGATTACATACAAATTGATTTTGTGCTGACCATCACGAAAAACGTGAAATTTGTGCCTATGGACGCGAATCAATTCATTAAATTTCATGACTATTTCACAAACTGCTGTGCGACTGGATTGACCATAGAGGTGGCAGATCACACAATGCTTGGAGAAACCATAGGGGTGGCAGATCACACAATGTTCAGCTGATAAAGCCTTCCATGAGCATTATTTAGGAATGACAATGAGATCAGATAACAATGTGATGTTATCTGAGCAAAATGCACAGCCTACAGCCAATTCTTATCAATGTAAGGATAAAATTCCACTGCTGGTTGAACCAGAGGTCATTTTCTAACCAATTTGTATAATTGTATGTGTCCTTTATATTTCTCTTTTTGACTCACCCCAATTGTGTCACAAGAACAGGCTATCCCAACTTCAAGACCAAGAACATAATCCTTCCTGATCATAATAAGTGCTGCACAAAACACAATCAACCACGGAAGGGTTTGGGTTTTCTATATTCATATTACATGATATACACTGTACATTTCACTTCGGCAAAGAGCCATCATTCCGATGAGGCTGATTCAGGTTTCTGATGTGTGTTAGCAGTGATGTGGAACTGAGAGAGCTCCTCCTCTGCACCTGCTGTTGCGCTCTTCATCACAGCCATAATGCTAACTGACAGCTGCAGATAAGCCTTGCTTCCCTGGAGAATAGCTTGATTTCTGCAGCAAGTCTCGTGTGGTTGGCAGCTGCACAGGGAGACAGTCAGGTGCAATCGGTCCTCCGTGAAGACTGAAGAATGATCACACCTACACTCAGTTCCAGGCTTCTAAGGAACACACTAACTTTGCTAGATTTTAAATAACTAGTGCTGTGCCCGTTCAAAACATCCCTGTTCAGAATGCCCGAATGCTTGGCCTGTGGTATTTGCTACTTGCAGCTTTCTCCAGAACCGCTCATCAAAACAACTTCACACTTGCAGCTTACTCACGGCCACACCAGTTCAATTTTGCTTCCGGTTAGCTATTCGCTCGTGTTGACTTCAGGGAAGAGAAGAAGCTGTTCTGCTGTACAGAGCGCTGCTCACTTGTTTATTCAAAGTGTTTTAACACTGAACCTGTCGCATGTCCAAATTGCACCGAATTCGAAAAAGCAATACACCGGCCAAGTGTAAAGCAGATCGGATGAGATTCGGTTCTCGAGATATGCTAAGGACATACGGACAAAAAGACAGAGATTCCTTGTTTTATATTTAGATATAGTTGGATGGAAGCATATCAGTTCTGAGAGACGAGGGAATGACGGACAAAAACGCTTTCTATGTGGATTGGCCATTAGGGTCCCCCTACCTGCCAAATCCCATTTTAACCTCTGCTTAAACATTGTCCATATGTGTTCATTATGTTCATGGTTCCATGGTTTAAATGAGGACTTTGATAGTAAGCCCTTCCTGTTGCCATATCCTATCATGATAGCAACATACAGTATTTGTTTTCACAGTTATGTGCCTCTGACACATTAATAATACATGTAGATCCCCCTGGTATCTAAATGTATGCATGGCATGAAACACAATCTGTATTTATAATATTTGTAATTTTCCAGAATAAACAGTTGATATTTATGGATATTTATATTTAACACACTATATGTTAATTACTCTTGTTGTCCCTGAGTGTCTTGTTAACCTATAACATATCATATTTTTATTGTATCATTTGTGATTTTTTGATTGGAAGTTTGCGCAAGACGTTTTTGAATTATACTTATATTATTATATGTTGTTTCTTTTTATTACTTTTATTTTCCTTTTAACATTGATATCCTGACACATCTGAATGTCATCTTGTTTCTTTGCTGTGAGGAAGACCTGTAAAGGGACCTGTAATTCCAGTGTGCTGGTACTCCTTGAAATTATAATATTTTAACCTCAGTCAAATACAAGAACAAATAAGATAAAACTTTATTTATCCAGAGTGGGAAGAGCGCAAATATAAAAGAGATAACAGCATGCTTTAACATTTAGAGCATTATGGTAAGTTTACACCCACATTGTGGTTTAAAGTAGGCTATTGCTATAGCAGGCTGCTATTGGTTAATTGTCACTGCCGTGTCTGTAATGGCCTTTAACATTAGTTAAATTCTCCTGGGGGAATAAGTGTAAGTGTGAGGAAGGTTCTGTGGCCCAAACCTCATCAAATAAGTAGTATAGTGTAATATCCATCCCATTAGTGTGTGACTCTTTTTTCAAGATGTACTTGGTGTGATGAGCACCTTTTGGATTGTAGGGAGCATGTGTGTGTGAAATGCTACACAACATCTTTCAAATAACAGTAACACAAAGAGGCAGACAGAGAGAAGGAGAGAAGCAAAGTCATAACAATGTATCTCTTTCCTTTCAACGATTCATCCCTCACCCTGCGTCGCTCCACGTCTTTGTTTTAATTTACCCTCCTCTGTCTGAGAGCTGGAACAGCTCATCGTCTGTGGCCTCACGTCTCTCTCTCATCACAATTCTACCTTTTGAATTCACGCTTCAAGTAATAAAGCTCTTTTGTTCTGCCCTTGTGCACACAGAGAATGATTTGGCATCAGTCGCTGGGAATATGAGCTGTTGCTCAGCAAACATTTCCCCGGGCCACAACCAACACATAACAGCGCTGTCATGCCTTTCAAAAACCACAATAATGTGACTGCGTCGCTGCCCTCCACATTCTATCACAAACTGAATGTTTTTTTAACATTATATATAGCTGGGTTTGTTCTGTGCCACAGACTTGGGCCCACTCCAATATGTCATTAATCTCAAGTAAAGTGTCTAATCTGAGTTAAAAAACAATAACTTGTAATACAGTTCATTTCTCCAGTCTATACCACACATCTGAAACTGCAGCTGTGGCTGTATGTGAAAGCTGCCAGGTTTGACAGAGATGACAAAGATTGTATTCATTAAGTCATTGGCATGTTCAGGCCAGACTATTATCCAGGCTGTTGTCATTCCAGGTGTTTTCAGATTTTCATCATATCAATCACTATGTTTTCCATGGCACATTTGGTGGTCTTCAGTTTGGTTTGGCATTACATAAAAAAAACATAAAGACAAATAGGGAACACAGAGAAAGTGAGCCATAGGCTGGTAAAGGACAGGAAAAAATGCTGTTACATGAACAATGACTTTGCTCCTGTGACTCATGTTGGAATGATTAGTGAGTAATAAGGCATTGATTCCACTGGAAAAAAGAAAAGAACAGATAAAGAAGAAAAAAAAAAAAAACGGAAGAATTTGACCACCGAAGTTCATTCTTGACCTTGGGACCAGTATGTGGGATTAAATCACTGTAACCAAATGGTTCACTTACTGGCTTTTTCAAAGCTTTTACATCTCACAGTTTTCATCAGTGAGTGGTGCTGGCTCGAGTGTCATCATGTGATGTACAGTAAGTGTAGAACTCTGGTCAAAGATGATTTCTGGTGTCAGATGTGAATGTCCTCCTTTATCTTTCTCTGGCCGTCCACTGACTGCTGGTCGATGACCTTTGAACTCTTCCCGGTGGATGCTGTGACCGCTGGTGGTCTGGTGTTCACACACCATTTGTCATTGCCCTCTAGATCAACAAATATAAGGGATTTCTGATCTGACGCCCTTTCGACAGGGCAACATCATTTGTCTGTGCAAAAGTCAGAGTTCCTATGGGCTTTGTCACTTAAAGGTGCAGTGTGTTTGCCTGTTTCCTTGGAAGACTACATAGTAGCAAAGAAATGGCTGCTGCATACACTTTAATAGTAGCATGAGACAGCCCTCTATCCATGAAACACTGTAAAAAGGAGAGAATGGACACAACTGTACAGGACAGGGGATCTAGCCTCCTTTCATCGCACCAGCGTTGGAACCCTGACCACTTTGCCCTGTAACAGGCAGTGGTTGATCCCGCTCTTGCCACCTGGATGGTCTGCCCAACCTGTACAGACAGTTCAGCCCTCCGCAACCTGTTCCTCTCAGGAGCCAAGCCTGGAGAGGATGGCCCAGAGAGGGCAATGCACCTATTGCCCCTGCCTCCTGAGACAGAGCCCCTCAGAACTTGGGTGTGGGCGAGGACCGGGACGCCATCGTCTGAGTAAGTTTGACCGACAGCTGCTCCTGCCTCACTCTCTTCAGTAGGGAAGGGATGAGACGGAGCGGCGTAGAGGCGTAAAGTAGCTTTCTTGGCCATGGCACCCCCAGGGGTGGGTCGTCTTTCTGTGCCAGAGAGAACCATAGCGGGCAGTGGGTGTTCCCTTTAACAGGTGTTGTGGGGATCCCCAGTAGCGTAGATCGTCCTCTACCAAGGGGGTGGGGGTAACCAAGCATTGCTTGTGCTTCTTGGTATCTTAGCGAAGGCTGGCAAACATGTGTAACAGCCCCAGTGGCACCACCGGGTGAGCAGCCGCCAGGAACCCCAGCGCCTGCATGATGGTCAATGGTGTGCAGCATAGTTCCATTTAAAAAAAGATTCACAGATGCAGTGCAATGTAAAGTCGAGTGTGCAATCTAGAATAGTAGTATAATATAAGTAGTAGTATAACCGGTAGAGCTGAAAAGAGTAATTTATTTATGGTGGAGTGCGGAGGATGATATAATGAGCTGAGGAGTCTCACAGCCTGAGGAAAGAAGCTGCTCTGTAGTCTGGTGGTACGACAGCGGATACTTTGGTATCGCTTGCCCGACGGCAGCAGAGTGAACAGGCTGTTGCTTGAGTGGGTATTGTCTAGTATCCTTTGGGCTCTGTGCAGGCACCTGATGATGGTTTGCACTCTCATTTGTCTCACATCTGTATTTATTTCTTAAAGAATGTGAGCACATGGACACACTAACCAAACACCACTATACCCCTCAATGCTAATGGATCCTAAAATGCAACACACACTGTAGCAATGTATCAACTGACCCATTTGATGCCAGTAGCACATGACAGATGGCATGACAGACAGAAAAAAAAAGATCTTGTCAGGTTACAGGATCTGGAAAGCAAATGTGAAATGCTATTGTGTGTTGACGTGCACTGATGCTTGGACAGTGACGTACCCTGACATGTCAACATGCATCAACCGCCGATGACAACGGTGTGCTGACATGCATGGAAAAAAAGTCCATGTGTTTTGACACACTTCACAAGCTGCCTCTGTGTGCCATAAAAGATGCAATGTTTCATGTATCATGAATGAAGTCTAACAGTTCTTCCTGTCTTCTTTCAGGTCGAGGATGCCATGCTAATGTTTGACAAAACCACCAACCGACATAGAGGTAAGTTCCACTGCTACTGCTGCATCCATTTGTGTGCATATGGAAGAGAGACATGGGGGTGAGAAAGAATGAGAGGGTAAAATGAGGGAGTGAGAGAGAAAAGGCAAAAGAGAAAAGGTGCCCCGCAGTTAAACAGAAGGACGGAGATAGAAGATTGAGGGAGGCCTGTGTGGTCCGATAAGAGTTCAGATAGCTGATGCTGCAGAACGACGTAGGTGGAAGGATGGTTATCTCCACCCACTCCTTATCTGAAGGCCTTATCTGTGTCTTCAGCCGTGCAGCCCTCTGCCCCAAAACAGAGGACTTTACAAAGACACAGCAGCAGAGAGGAGGAGACAGACACAGTTTTAAAGACAGGAACTATTGAGCCACTCCGGACCAACACAAGCTTGAGGGTGGTTGGTGGTTTTGGAGAGGAAATATAATATAATATGGACTGATGAGGAATAGATTCGTAGTAGTAATAGTCATTAGGGGGAGACTCTACAGGCAAAAACATTGTTTTTCATGCACTGGTCAATTTTGAGATTCTGGGCTATTTTTCTTCTATACCGTGTCTTCTTTCACACTACTGGAAAGAAAACATCCAAAATACACATTTAGGTGTTTATTTTACTATTTGTGTCTATATATTTCTTCTAAATTCACCAAAAGTTAGCATTAGATAATGCCCTGTTTGCATATATAAATATAACATTTCAGAAAACTTGTAAAAAAATGTGTCTTGCGAAATGAATGGAATTTTACAATACATATCTTTAAAGGTCCAGTTTGTTGGATCTGGCAGTATCTAGCGGTGAGGTGAGGAGATTGAAACCAACTGAAGCCTCTCTCCCGTGTACCAAGCATGTCGGTCGCCAATATGAAAATGCGAATGGCCCTCTCTAGAGTCATTTGGAGCAGAGCCAGTGCGTAGAGTGTGTGTGTGTACGTGGGAAGTGAGTGATGAAGCAAGAGACAGAGAGAAAGAAAGCGGCGGCGACGGGAGTGAGTAATGTTATGTTACGTGCACACACACTCTTTGCTCTGGCTCTGCTATACTCCAACACTAGTTTTAGCCCGATGTCGGTCACATTCCTGTTTTGCAAGACGGGCTTATATAACTTTGTTTTTTTTTCTTTGTGCTTCCATGGAGTTTGTTTAGGAGTCTGAGTTGTGTTGGGGGCTGGTCATTTGTTGGCGTTAGCAGGCTCCATGAAGGCACTCGCGAGCGCGCATGATGTGACATCCGTTGGATTTTCCCGGAAAAAACGGCCTGGGTTCTTCACATCAAAACCAGTCTGATAGAGGAAACCCAAAAAGTCGTGGATGGTGTCATTCTTTAGATTAGGTTACAAACGGTTCACACTTTGGCAATAAAAAAAAAGATTGTGTAAAAACTACATACACTCCCTTAAAAAATTGTATGGGTATTGGAATAATATATATACTTATACTTATAGGGATATCCGTTTTTTTAATTTGAGCCCCTGCCCCAAATAATGTCTGCACGTCACTGCTCTGTGCAGACGATAAATAAAGCCTTTAATTTGAATTGAACTACATATTCTGTAAAGTCACACACAAGCTGATCAGTTTAACCCCCCCTGTTCCCTGAAGACAGGGTTTGGAAACGTGAACTTGGTTTTAAAAGCTCAGACACAATTTCCCTTCTCCTAACGTGCAGCAGGAATGCCTCACAGTGAAAGCAGCACGCAGCTTGATAACTTTATAGCACAGTAATTATCATAAGATGAGCTGCTCGGCTAAGAGCCCGCAGATTTCACAGTGTTTGTACCATGCCTAGGAAGATGAATATTGAATTGGAGGTGAGTTGGGAAAAAAACTATGATCTTGTTCTTGAATCACAGGATTCTGAGTCTGTTCTGTTCTGCAAGCGATCAAATTGCGGAAAAATGCTGACAAATGCAGCCTGCCTGAGTCAAAACACATCCAAGCTCTAATTTGAGCAGCAGAACTTTCTTCCATTTTTGCTTTTATTTTATTCAAACATCTTGACTCTGTTAAACCTGCGTGATTGGCATATCCAACCATTACCACGGGGGTTATCTGAGGAGCGGATGGCATTCTCTCCCGGCCTGCTCCCCGGTTGGTTCCCAGCGTGACAGGCAGGCTCCCTGCATGACTGTGCTGATTGGCCCATTACCTCTCCTCCGGCTGTGTGGGAGGTCTGGGGGAGCAGCTGCAGCTCAGGGAACGCCACTTGATACGGAAATCACTCTTATAAATAATATAGCCGTGGTAATAACCACCTTGATCTTGCCCACTACTACTATGTCTGTGGCCAGTAATGATTTCACCACTGCCTGTGATTGGCGCATGCATTATTAAGCTACTTCCCTCATCAGAGTTTACCCCAGTCACGTACAAATTTCAAGTCAAATAGCATATTCTCTTTCATTTGCATTTTATGCTACCACCGATCCTTTTATCTTCCTTTACATCATACAAGATTACAAGAAGTCCCGCTCCTCTAGGCTGACTGGGGGGGTTGTAATGGGTCCTTCACTGTGAGGTCTGTCTGTTTTCCAGTTAGACAGAGCTGACCGGCACTGTCCCTGCTCTTTACTGTGTAGTAGTAAAGAACTGGAGACAAAATTAATTTATTAACTAAGAACACTACACCACTTCTTCCCTGATGAATTGCTGTTTTCTGGGCCAGTTGGTTAATAGCAGTGTTGTTCCCCAAGACAACGTTTCCAAATTTTATCAATTGTTTTTAATTAGCTATAACAGTGCGGGGAAGATTTGTCCTATTTACGGCAGCTATATGCACTATTTTTCAATTCAGTTCAATTCAATTTATTTACATAGCATCAAATCACAACAGAAGTTATCCCGAGATACTTTTCATATAGAGCAGGTCTGTACCGTACTCTTTAATTTACAGAGAACCAACATTCTCCCTTGAGCAAGCACTATAGGGCAACAGCGACAAGAAAAAACTTCCCCTTAATGGGTAGAAACCTTTTGCGGAACCTGGCTCACTGAAGAGGGCGTGGTATGCCAGGTAGCGTTGGATGCTGCCTTATATACTGTGGTGATGCACGTATTCGGTAGGCACGCCCTGATTGGCCTGCTACGTTTATGCAAATCTCAGTGGGCGAACGCGTGCATGTGATTAGAGGAGAGTGTTACCCATAAAGTCCAGTAGAGGGCTCCGCCTATGCTTATAGAGCTAAGGTTACAATATCGTAACCTTTGTTTTAAGCCCAACCATGTAATTATTTCCTAAACCTAACTATAGTGGTTTTGTTGCATAATCCTAAAGTGAGGTCAAGGATGGTTTTGATGCCAAAAATAAAGAGAAGCCAAGAGGCAGTGTGTGACGAGTTGGGAAGAGAACGTGTCGGACATGAATACATAGGGAGAGGAGGAGCTCAGTGTATCGTATGAAGTCCCCCGACAGTTTAGGCCTATAGGAGCATAACTAGGGCCTTGTCCAAGGCAAGCCTGAGCCAGCCCTAACTATAAGCGTTATCAAAGAGGAAAGTCTTCAACCTACTCTGAAATGTGGAGTGGGTGTCTGCGACTGGAGCCCAAGAAGCCATCTCCCCCATTCTGCCCCTGGTCAGAGTACAGACAGCACAGTAAAAAACACATCACACAGAATCACAGCAACAGGCTGTTTTTTTTTTACATGTAGCCTGCACATTTTAACGGCTTGTAGTTTTTATTTCCTGGTAAACCGGTGATTGTTTCACAGCGACCATCAGACTCTGAGCAGGAGGGAGAGGCGGCTGTCTCACTCATTTCTGGAATGTTACTGAATATTGAGGGAGAATTAAACGTATTTTATTGTTGACGGGACAAATCATTATAATGACAGTAACGTTGGGTAATTGTGTGGCTGCAAACTTCACCTTGTGGAACTGATAACCACAGTTGAAATGCGTGTTATCGTAAAGTTGGACTAACACCCGGGAGATTATTCCTCATTAACCCTGGGTCGCCCTATAGATTCATTTTAAATTCAGGCAGAATTTCAGCAAGATCTGCTGCCATTTGTCATCCAGTTTTTTGGGGGGATGGCAACACTAGAAACATTTTAAATAATTGTTCGGAAAATTGGATGACTGGATGGATTTCTGGCAGGTCCAAAACTCTGTTCACTGTAGTTGATTTCCCACATGGCGGCTGCCAGAAGAGCCATTGTAAACTGTAGTGAGCTGGTTTTAATATCGGAGTAATATTTTACATGTTGTGGCTGATTGTAGCGTTGATTGAGACTGTGCTGTGTTAAAAATAATACTGCAGATTCAGCTGGCCCCTCCAGCAGTAGAAACCTTGTCCTTGAAATACAACCTTGAAGTAGTCCTTTCCAAACAAACAAACAAGGAGCTGTTGACTGTTGACGTCGACTCCGCAGCACTGCCTCCTTTCCAATGCAACCTAATTACAGCTGCCAAATGCAGCGGCTTGCTTAATGGATCTCCCCAAGGGCAAGGTGATGGGCAATCTCTGCATCCTCTTCATATATCAATGCCCATCTCCTCTCCTCTGCACTTGAGTATATGTGTGACCGCTGGATAGAGGCTTGAAGGCGATAATTAAAAGACTGAGTTGTTCCCAGTGTGTCTGTCTGACCCATGCTGTTTGGCAGGCTACAGTAGCCCGAGGGGTGACCTGTTTGTTGTCTTATTAACTTGTCCAGAAAGAGAAAGTGGGAGATGGAGAGATGCAGGTCAAGAACGTAGTGCCTCAAGATGTACAACCTTAAGAAGGATGGGGAGGAGGTGAGGGGGAAGTGAACAGAGAGGCAGTGTGCGAGTGGCTGCAGAGAGAGAAGTGTGAGTAATTATTGGAAAGTGAATGTGGACACATGTATGTGTCTGCACCTATGTTTGTTATGTTTGAGGGATGAAAATGCTTAACCATTCCCATTCTTTTTTTTAGAGGAGTAGGGGTGGGGGACAGGGGATGTTCAGGGGGAGATAGCAGGTCAACAGTAGATGTCACATAGAAGTGGTGTACATCATCTGAAAGCTGGGAACCTAAAGATTAATTTGAGGTGCAGCTCAGCACTGTGTGTCAAGTTGTTCCAGTCATTAAAAAGAAATAAAAATTAATTAATCAATTAATTAAAATAAATTGTGAAAGTGTATCAGGGCTTAGAACATGATGATATGAGTATATGATGGTCATTCCCATGCTATATTACGTCTCATAAAATGTTGCAGCAATTTTTTGTGTTGATACCATTTGTTACACAGATTTGGTGCTAAATTTAACCATTTTTTACCCCTCTAGAATTGATCAAAATGATCAATAATCCCTCCAAAATACCACATTAAGACACCAAGACCTCGAGGAACACCATAGAAAAAGTCATGCTGTGGAAAAAAGGAGGAAAATGTTGTCTTTCTTGAAAAAAGAGAAAGTATCTTTTGGAATGCTACAGGAGATTTATTTAACAAACTTGGAACATTAAAAATTAAAAAAAGATTGGGTTGGGCAAGTGTTTTATACCTGATATAATAGCAGAAGTAGAGGAGTAGCTATCCTAATCCATGCTAACATCGCTGTATGTTATGGTGTTACAAACCTGACAGCAGCCTTACTAGTTTAATTGACAGCCGATCAGAAGGGGGGCGGGATGTCTGTGAATTTGATTGGGTAGTAATTTAAACAGTTTTACAAAGTGACTTTGTGTAAATTTATGTCCATATTCTTTGAACCGTTAGTGAGCCACTCAGAAACGGGTAGCGAGCTACCGGTAGCTCGCGAGCTACTTGTTGGAGACCCCTGATTTAGACCATATTTAACAGTAAATTCCAGCAAACTTTAATTTTTAAGGAGGAAATGATCAGACGCTTGTTTTGACGGCATTATACTGTATGCAATTCCTGCTTACTGATTTAATTTAGTTCCTCCCTTCTCTGGGTTGTTTATTGCAGTTGAATGAAAGAGAGAGATGGATGAGGGGAAACACACCCAGTGCACCAAACATCAAGCTAAGTAGGACAGTGAAATTGATGGGCCTTTGCATGTAGGTGACCTACATAAATGAATGTGGACAGAGATTCTCTCCACACCTGAACTGAGCTACGCTGTAGGTGCGAGACTCAGCAGGAAAGGACACACAACGTGCTCACACATACAGCGATAAATGCTGATGTAATATTCCACATGTACGGTTCCACATCAGTTTAAGGTAGATAGGTAGGTGGGTATAAACTCTAGCTGCTGAGGAGGAGAGCTATGTTTAATTCTGGTGATTTATCATCTTCAAAGGCACATTTTGTGTTTTTATACCTTTGGTAGGTCTTGAAAACAAGACCAAAGGTCTCTAAAATGGTTTTGATATCAATTTGATCTGTTTTGTTAAAGAAAAACTTCGAGACAGTTAGCTCTGGCACAGTTTTATAAATCCTATTACACAAGCCATTTGGCAGATTTTATACCAATCACACGATGAAGCACATTATTTAAACCACTTGTGAAAACATATATGAAAAATTAAAGTCGAGCAAGTCCTCCAAACTAAACAAAAAAAAATAGGTTTGTCTTCACCAATATTTGATCTGACACTCCAGTCAGCAGATCAACATCTTTTGTTAGTGCCTTCCAAAACTGTTAGAAATCAACACTGTTTTCTGACCTGCCAAGTCTATGCTTAAGATCTGGTTCATTTTAGGCACAAATATCGAGGTTGTGGTTATCAGAAACCAACATTAACTTTTGGTCTAGTGTCCTGTGTAGACCCAATGATCCTCTCCGGCCTCCTCCCTAATAACAACACAGCACTACTTTTCCTTTTCCTTCTTATAGACAAAAGGCATAAACTGCTGCATGACCACAATAAGCCATTTTTAGGTATGTGAAAGATAGTTTGTTTTAGGTGTGTGAACAAACGACCATTGCTTCCATTTCTGGTGCTGCTTCCTGTAAAAAACACCCTAACAGGTTGACAATGCAGTACTATTGAGTTAATATTATCCTATTTGATTAATAAATAAATCAATTTTAAATTAAGCCCGTACATTAGTAAGACATTTTCAAATACTACATGTACAGGTTTTAAATATTCAAGAAATAATGTTACACTACGATACTGAAATATCGGCTAAAAAGTGCTTCATCTTTGCAGTGTCATTTTTACTTTCAACAAGGCACAAGTCTTGTTGAATACTATCAGCAGCAGAAGGATGCATGCAGAGAGAGAGAGAGAGAGAGAGAGAGAGAGAGAGAGAGAGAGAGAGAGAGAGAGAGAGAGAGAGAGAGAGAGAGAGAGAGAGAGAGAGAGAGAGATTATATGCACGTCTTTTACCAATTTATAAAATCCCTATAATACATTTATTATCTCAAACATCATCTCTTATGTACAAAATCAGTTTAATAAGCTGGGAAACACTGTGAAAAATCTAATTTTAAGGCATTGTGAAGACCAATCTTCTCATATCAGATGAGTCTATAAAAACTATTTTTCTCCTTGCAGTGTGACTGGGGCAAAAGCAGTTAAAAAAAACTCAATTATAATCCGAGCCCCATGCAACTTGCTCTCATCCCTATACTCGTCATATTTTGGCGTTTGGGGCAGAAGCCCCCGGCGTCACGGCAGCCTTTTGCATAGTATCTTGACACTGAAGGTTAGTGCGTGCAAAAAATTGTTTGGCTTAAAGAATCTAAATATGGGATTGGGAGCAGTTATATTGCCTCTCAATGGCTTTCAACACGGTGACGGTGAGCCACAGCTCGCAGCTAACAGTGCTAACAACGGCGAAAGGGCTGACAGAAATAACGCTACGCTTCTGCAATGGCGCCGTCGGTCGGAACGGCTTCCTCAACTGTAACCACTGTATGAGAGCAGTGCAGAGCAGCAGCCGTGTACTAGCTAGTGTGGCAAGCTCACATGCATGAACGTGCACTAAAAGCATGTGTGGCGTTCAATGCTTGTGCACGATCTGATAACAGGCAGCAGAATTTGCTATCAAATAACATCAGATGATGCAACTGATGTGAAAATGCATCGGTTGGGTTCACTGTTAGAAGCGGTGGCGAGCGTTCCTCATGCTCATTAAGCTGCAAAATATGTTTTAAAATCCATCAGTGATGCAGCCTGAGAATGGACTGAAAACTGTCTTCTTCCTTCCTCGCTCTCATAACTTTTTTACAATAACCTGCCACCGTTCTCTCTCTCATGCATCAGGTGAGATCGCACACAGCTAATTTCCTAAATGTCCTAAATGAAGCCAGAAAGAACATTAACATAAGATACACCTCATCACTATAACAGATAGATGAAATCAGCAAAAAACAAACCATAATATGCATTTATATTTGGTTTAGCTTTTTGTTACCACATGTGGTAGAAGTAGTTTTCATTAATTCACTAGTTGTTTCCTGATCCTCTGCGGTGCTTGGTATGCACCAGAGAGTGATGTATTTAAAGTGTGAAAATGATTACGAGCCCCCGCTCGATCATTCACGGTAAGAGGAGTGTAATCACATATACATTTGTTTATGTCTCCTGCGAGAGCTCCACTTACATCCAAATACAGCGCCGGTAATCAGCAGCCGCACAGTTGATATTCAGGAGTGTGAATGTGGTGAGGGATAGCCACAGATCCAACAGAAGTTCAGAGATAACACCATCCAGACTCCGGTGTCTCATCTGTCACACGTAGATTGCTATTAAAGCTGTCTGAGAGCATTGCCATGATCTAATTAGAAAGGCTCTCTCTCTCCCTGTCTGTCTCGTTTGTTCAATCTCTCAGCCACCTCTATCTTTCTCTGTTTCCTTCTCTGGTTATCTCTCTGTCTCTCTCCCTCCCCTCCTCACTTCATCAGTCATACCAATTGATTTCTTTGAGAAAAGAATCTCATGGTTTTCGCCTCAATGTGTCTCGTGTAATTAAAGGCCAAATTGTTTTGATGCCAGCGTAATCACATTAGTGTTTTATTGCAGGAGAGGAAAAGGAGAGCGATGGGAAGAGAGAAGGGTGAAATTGGCCTTTTTTGTTTGCGTCACATCCACAACCTGCTATCACGTGTGTGTGTGTGTGTGTGTGTGTGTGTGTGTGTGTGTGTGTGTGTGTGTGTGTGTGTGTGTGTGTGTGTGTGTGCGTGCGCGTGTGTGTATGTGTGTGTTTGTTATTATGAACATAGAGCTGTCACTGTACATGGTGCTCAAACTCCAGGCCCATATGGTGTTCCATTAGCCTTTCTGTCAAATGGTGAAGGAGGGCAGTTCTGATGGACACAGCTTAGTTAAAGAGAGGACACTGTGGCAGAAAAAAATTTGCTTTGGTTTTGCTTGATATGTGTAAAATATGAGAAGATAATTTCTCACTTCAACCATTCTGATGTATTCAGACTATTAGAATGATATGAGTTTGTAATATTCAATATTGTTGCTATTTTATTTCATATTTATTCACCAACCATCAACCCGACAATTGTCCACTCCGCTGTCACATTCACTGTCTATATCTACATCTGCCATCAACATGTATCCCTACGATTTCAATTTTATTTTTTCATTTATTTAGTTGTTATTCCTTTATTAAATGTATTTTGTTTCTATTTTTTCCTCTTAATTCATTAATTCTTTAATTCATTCATTAATTCATTCATTTTTCTGTAACTATTAGTACTCTGTTTACCAGCATCACTATAATCACCCTGGAATCTGTTCTGCTGAACTAATCCTACAGTAATACCCCCTTTTTTTTACTTTATCTTTATTAATTTACTCATTTATTATTATCATTTTACCCCCTCTTTCTCTCTATGGCCCCATTACCACCACTAATGTCTTGCCTAACCTGTTATGTCTCTTCGCACTTAATAAAAAAAAGAAGAATATTAGAATGATGATGATGATGATGAGGACGATTTAAAAGTAGTAGTAGTAGTAGCAGCAAAAGATTATGTTGTAGAAGCAGTAGTGATATGGTGAATGTGTTTATTCCCAATGGAAAATGATGATATGAAGAAAACATCTAGTTTGCTATACAGAGATGCAAACAGGAATGTATAAATACACTTCTATCTACTTCCGTACTGTTTTACAAGCTGTTAATATATATATATAGAGAGTCTGCCTTGAGTTCTTTCCAGTAATGCAGATATACAGCAGACATCGACTCTTATAAATCACTGCTTCTTTTCTGAGCCGCTCCGTGACAACATGCTTTTTTTCTCTCCTCCTCTTCATCCTTCACCGTGTGTGTTTCTCTCCCAGCGCATCAGTCTGCTGAACGTATTTCACTCTGCTCATTACAATGTAGTGAGATGGCTTGCTGCCTCAATCGATTCCTCTGTCCACTCTCATTTACTTTACAAGGCATCCTGCTTCTAAAGAGCTTAACTTTCTTTCCTCCCGCCTCCTCCTCCTCCTCTTCCTCTCTCCTCCTTTTTCTTGTTTTTTATCAAGAGGATGTGTAAATAAGGGGACAAGCTCCCATTGATGCATGCCAATCTATTTATTGACTCACAAGTGTTGTTTCTGGCCAGTTCTTCCATGAATCCTCCCAAGGTGACGAAAGACTTTTGGGTTTTGTATTTTGGTTCTGAATGTTCTGTGTGTGCATTTCTCACAATATTTGTATCTCAATGCAGCTCTGTGTTCTTGACAATGTTTGCATTCCTCATAGTGCAGGCATGTTTTCCTGTGGTGGACAATCTCTGATGGTCAAGTTCTTTGTGTAATGTTGACAAAAGGGATATTTCCTCAAAGGCCAATATGGTGGTGCTGTATTAAAAATGGAAAACTTGTAGTGAATATTGTATTCGCGGCAAACATGCGTTGGAAATATATTTCCAGACACTAAAGCTGGACGATTTTAGAAATTTTGTTGTGTACTTCCTACATCTACTGTACGAGTAGATCGTTTGCGATGTAAAGCCAAAGCTCACAATTTATGATCGTCAGCCACGACCTGAGTGCTCACACTGTATGTGTAAAATAAGAAAAAAAATAGACGTCCCGTCGGCCGCTGTGGGCCTTCTGACTGTTGACAGTTGTCAATAAAGATTTGTTTGAAAGCTCCGAGGCAGGTAAAGTTTGTTTGCTAGCAGAGGTCTGTACGGGTCACAATGCTAACAAGACAGAAACGTGATGCCTCGATCATCTGTGCCATCCTGTCTGCTGAAACGTCTAAAAAAAACACCTGCCACCTACTGGCCAAGCCTTCCAGCCAGCACAACCGTCAGTATTGATGGGCGGGAAGTCAGTGGGGGATCATGCCTTATATTCCCACTAACATAGTACATAGTACAATAACCATCTCAGAATGTGGTAACTTATCACGTGTATGTGAACTAATCTTATTCAAGTTATCGTGTTTTTCATACTACGCACGTTTATTACCGTGAACATGAATTTCTACAATTGCCTCTCTTTCTCTCTCAGATTACCTCAGTCTATCATCTCTTGCGCTCTTATTTTCTCATTCTCCGTCATCCGCCCTCTGTCATGATGCCACCCATAGTGGCTTTTGTGCGCTGGCTGCCGGGCTCACTGAGAAATTGCCCCTGACAGCTGATTTGTTGGATGTCAGTGTTGGCTTGGGTACTGATAAGGTGGAAAATAGGAGGAGAAGGGGAGGGAGGTGGCAGGCCAAGGGGGGGGATTAGATTAGTTCTATTTTCCTTTTTTCTCTTTTGTTTGCTTCAGAAACCTGGACCAAGGTCCTGGTTCATCCACTGGAACAAGTGAAAGCAAGTGCTACATTATGTTCACCTGAGCACATATTTCTCAATTAGGTTAAAACAATGAAAAGTCAAATATTCTTATGAATTCCCACAGCTTACAGTGGTTACTGTAAATGAGTTATAGCAGACACAAAGGAAATTTGCCTTTGACAAAATGCCCTCTGGTAGTTCCCTCTGGTAAGCAGTGATGCAGTGCATATGTCCAGGGCTTTTATTGTGAAAGGTCAGAACGGAAAGAGTGAAGCTGTGTGGGAGCAATAACATGGTAACAATGGTAAACAGACTCGCATTTAAATAGCGCCTTTCTAGTCTTCTGACCTCGCAAAGCTTTTTACACTACATGTCAGCATTCAAGCTGGTGCAAGTGCTTGTTTTTGCCACTGGCAGGTTGAGATTATTATTATTATAAGTGTCTGACAACATAATGGAAAAATAAAATAAAAAAAAAATGTTTTTCTTTACCTTCTGCTTGTTCCGGTTTGTTTGTTATTGTGTCCAAGTCCCGCTCAAGGAGAAGTATTGTTGTGAAGTCTGAATATCCGTATACTCCGGCTCAAATTAACACGGGTGGCCATCGAATTCAAAGACCTCATCCGCATTGTCGAAATCATCTAAATATTCAGCCATGACATGGAAAATCTTTTAGATAACACTAAGCTACGCTTCCTGTACTCCAACATAACAAACTCTGCCCGGCTGGCACCCACGTTTCCATTATGGATGTTTTCCACTATCACCTCACAAGATTTCAGGACAAGACTTCTCCTTGAGCGAGACTCTTTCCATAATGTCAGACACCTATCATGGCAAATTTAGTGGACGTAAATGACGGTGCCAGCTAGGATCACATTGCAGCCCGCGTGAGCAGCTGTCGTCTGCAGCGCTCTCCCTCAATACTGAACCAATTTCAGAAATTGTTGTCCCCATTAGTCAGTTAGACACAAAAACATGAGTCCGGTTTGAAAAATACCAAAGTTACCCTTTAAGTTACTCTCTAAAGTCACTCTGGCTCTGACAAGAACAAAAGTAAAGAAATGTATGTAGTTTAAAGCCCAACCACGTATTTCTTTCTTAAATCTAACTATAGTGGTTTTGTTCCCTAATCCTAAAGTGACGTCAAGGGTAATTATAGTGGTTTTGATGCTGAAAATAAAGTGACGCCATGCAAGGGCCATGACAAAGCAATGGTATGTGACGATCTGGGATGAGAACGTGTTGGTATTTCTGTTGTTTCTCAAATATCCTTTTGTGATATGCAAATGCAATGCAAATCATTACATTACCCTGTATTACTGACATTCCCATTTACTTGTTTAAAACTCTGTGTGATAATGCTAAAAATAATCCGTCATTAGTTCAAGCCTAAACCAGTTAGCTTCTCTACTGAAATACCAATAAAGCAAGCACATTATATACACCAGTCTAAGACCTTTATTGGTCTCTATGGCTGTTTCATTCCTTCACTTTTGACCAAAATATTGCAGTCCAGAGATGTGTATCTTTTTGATCGAGGGCTTTTGTTACACCGGGACTATATAGCTTAGTGAGCCCGAGGAAGCAGAGGAAGCTCTGTGTGAGGTGAAAAGCTCCACTTCCACCTCTTAATCGATAGAAATGAGGTGTTCTTATAGCTGTAGCGGATCATGCTTTTGTGGAATTATGACCGAGTGTCCCCTCCTCCCCCTTCTTTTCTATTTCTTGCCTCCTCTTTCTCTCCTCTCGCCATTCATTCTCTCTACCCATCTGTCTCCTCTGCAGGTTTTGGCTTTGTAACATTTGAAATCGAGGATGTGGTGGAGAAAGTCTGCGAGATCCATTTTCATGAAATCAATAATAAAATGGTGAGTGGGCTCCCGTTGTATTTCAGAATGTCTTACACAGATCTGGATTTATATTTGATTTTCCTCTGTGTAGCAGTTAAAGTGATGGTGGAAACTGATACTGGACTGGCCAGGGTGGAAACTGGTGCACACACACACACACACACACACACGCACACACACACACACACACACACACACCAGTGAGATACTGAGGGATGAGGGAAGGTCAGCTGTCTGTTCTGTGCAACTGATCACTAACCATGAAATTGTGTGTATGATCCCGAAGCACGCAAAAGGGCAGAACAACCTGGCCCTACCTCTGCCCCCCCATGTCCAAGTTCCACGCCAGGACGCTCTGCAAATTAGACTAGAGTGGCTGGAAGGCCATGACGGAAGGTTTGTCATTGTATCAGATAAAACAAGGTCACAGTGAACACGGTGGCCCAACAGAAGGTCCCAGGTTAGAGTATATGGTCAGTGTATCTGCTCCAAACCTTCAGCTTAAATGCTCAAAGTATTATCAAGTGTTTGTTTGTTTTTTAAGCTTCCAATGTTTCAGCCCAGAACATTGTCTTGCTGGTTCCATGGCTAGTTGAAGAGGAAAAAATAGAAACTGCATATTACGTGATACCATTATGTCACAGTATGCCAAATATCTTCCTTTTGCAAAATTCATCCAATTGATAACCGTTATTTTGTTATTTAAAGCTTCAGTAGGCAACAATTATTTGGCAACCGTTCAGCATGTTGTAATTCAAGTATTCTGAGAGAAAACTAGCCTTCTGCACCTCCTCATGGCTCTGTTTTAAGGCTTTAGAAAATCCAGCCCGTGACGGGAGACTTTGACCAATCACAGGTCATTCAGAGAGAGAGCGTTTCTATTGGCTGTGCTCTGGTCATGTGGGCGGTGCTTGGTATTCCGCAAGAGATCCCAACATGGCTGCCGAGTCACAAACGTTCTCATGTTACAGCTAAACAGTACACCACAAGATGATTCTGAAAACATTTGAGGAGAGAAATAGGCATTACAGTAACAGAATATTGATTCATATTCGATCAGCGCTGCATAGTTTGACCGTTTGGTCGGAGTTGGTGAGTGATTGACAGCTGCTCAGAGACGGCAGGGCTCCAGCTCGGCTCTGATTGGTTGTTTTCCTCCGGTCCGTGAAATCTTTAAAAGCTTTTATTTTGAAGCAGCCAAATCAGAAAATGTTGGGTTTTCATCAGCAGTCGACTCAGACAGCAGGTCTCAGCTGTGCTCTAGTCCCGGTTTTCAGGATTGTGCCCACATGCTGTCCACACCTCACTGAGATCCGAACTGAATTATGCAAGCCAGGCCACCTCGGCATGTGGTCCGGCTGATCGGATCCCAAAGCGAGCAAGAACTGATCTCAGAGTGTACAGACTTGACAGTTAATGCGTCCTGGCATGATCAGATGACAGAAGTCGGAATAGGTAGCATTATAGCAGTTTAAGGGCATTGATTTTGATCACATCTCATGAAGGCGTACCTTCTTATGAACTAGGTTGAAACAAGCAATTTACAAGTTTGTGCAGTCAAGGGAGTTTTGACTTGTAAAACTGATACGAACAAGTCTCTAAACAGAACTAAGCAAAGTTTTGGATAAGAATATGTAAATATTCTTGCCAGGCAGACTGTGGGTAACCTCATACTTCTTATTTCTATTGTTTATCATTTAGTAATTTGTGTTAGTTGAAAGGATATGGTTATACCCTACAAAACATCATCTCACACATCTCAAATGATCCCATGCTGCTTGAGCCATGTGAGCTTGTTTCCCCCTGGTCTTTACGGTTGTCAGCATGTAACTGATATCATCCAAACAACCCCGAGTTGTAGACAGGAGGACAAAGCCCTGCACCTGCTATAGCTATTGATTTTCACATGATAGCACATCACATGCTTTTATTGTTTGGGGAGCTCAACAGTGCTGACCGTGATTTCTTTATTTTAGTCGATATCTTCCCATAGAGACCCCGCAGCCCCTATCCTCCTCCTACCACACCGCTCATCGACTGGCCTGCTTTAAATTGGGCTACAGGGGAATTGCATGCATTGTTAACACCAGCAGGGGAGGGCAGGTAAGAGGAGGGGGTAATAGAGAAACATAGAGCTCCCTCTAGAAGAAGAATAAATACAGCCTGCAATCCCAGCCCTTGCAGGCATTAAAGAATAACTTGGGTATTTTTCAACCTGTTCAACCTATTTTTCCCATGCTTTTGTGTCTAAGTGACTAATGGGGACAACACTTTTTGAAATTGGTCCAGTATTGTGGGAGAGCGCTGCAGCCGCCAGCCGCAAAATGGGTTGTAATGTGATCATTTGGGGCAACCTGGTACCGTCACTTTACCACTAAAAGTGCTTGTTTTTGCCACTGACAGGCTCAGATTGTTATTATAAGTGTCCTTTTTCTTACCTTTTGCTTGATCCGTTGAATTTGCTATTGTGTGTCTCGCTCGGAGAAGCCTGGTTGTAAAATGTCGAGTCGCCTCCACATTGTCAAAATCCGCTAAATATTCAGCCATGACATTGAAAACCTTTTAGACAACGCTAAGCTACGCTTTTTGTAGTCCAACACAACAAACTCTGTCATCACCGGTGTCCGGTGACACTCCTCTCTCATCACTCTCACTCACGTTTTTCCACCATTTTCATCCGGCAACAAGTCACATGACAAAATAACAAACAGGAAGTGAAAGGTAAGAAACACGTTTCTCTGTAGGGTCTTTTCCATAATGTTTTCAGACACTTATAATAACAATCTGAGCCTGTCAGCGGCAAAAACGAGCACAATTAGTGGACATAACGTGATGGGTGCAAGGTTGCCCCAAATTATTACAGGACAGCCCGTTTAGCAGCTGCAGCATTCTCCCTCAATACCATTTCAAAAAAGTGTTGTTCCGATTAGCCACTTAGACACAGAAACATGGGAAAATAGGGTCCAGGTTGAAAAATATCAAATTATATAATCTGTTATTGCCTAAGTGGTGGCTATGTTTATGTCCTGGCTATGGCTTTGTTGTCCGTGCTCCACAGGTAGAATGCAAAAAGGCCCAGCCTAAGGAAGTGATGTTTCCCCCAGGGACACGAGGTCGGGCAAGGGGCCTACCATACACTATGGATGCCTTCATGCTGGGCATGGGCATGCTGAGTAAGTACACTGCTTTAGTATGTGTGTGTGTGTGTGTGCATATATTAATCTGACACAACTTAATGCCTTTCTTCAACCATGGAAACATCTTGGGCTTCATCTTCATGGAAGTAGCACCACAACCTGCTAATATTTCTTTGACATTGAAATGCACCTGTTTGTTTGGTATATTCTTTACAAGCGCAACATGCACAGTGGAAAAGCTGGAAAGATACGTGCAAACCTTTTAAATGAAGCAATGAAAAGTATTATAAGTTTTATCAAAGACTGGGTCTTAGACATTGCCTTGAGAACAGAACTATGGGCAAAATTACATACAGTAGCTGACAATTTGTTGACTCAAAAACTAAATGCATGGATGAAATATGTGTGCATAATTTTGAATGATGAACATAAATAAGCACTTAAAACAATTATTAGAGTTATTATGTAAATGTAAATTTGCCCAAGCCAGCGAAAATTAGAGTGTGTGATTATATTTGCACTAGTGACTTCTGACCCAGGCAGGTTCTACACAGTTCAGTGGAGTCAAGGCTGAGAGGACAATGATTAATTACCTCACTCTCAAGTTTATATTTTACTTTATCCAACCTTTTTGCAGATTGCAAATATCATGGTTTGAATATGTAAAAAAAACCATGGAAAATTCATATGGCCTTTTTCAGAACCTCACCAGGACCCCTATACTCTTTTAAGGAACTTATTAAATTAACAAGACAAGATATACATGTATATATAATGGCTATTTCAATATTGTTTCTCTCTCACAAGATCAGGACAATAAATACAGTAAAAATAAAAATACATGTAATGTGAACACCTGTGTCTACTTATGGTAATATGCACGGATTAAAATAGATCTCATCAAAAAGGAAGACGAGAGGTATTGGCCTCAGAAGAAATGATGAATAAAGACAGGAAACAAATAAATTCTATACAAATAATGGGGAAATTGGGGGGAATTTTCTCCAAGAAACTCAGCAGTCGATCATGGAAAAAGACTGTGTCTGCAGCTTCAAACGACGCTCAAGTCTGAGATGTGATAAAAGGAAGTAGGATGATCAGAGGTTCGTACTCATGCCATAGAGGTACAAGACAGATTACGAAGTTTGACCCAGATATTTCCATTATTATTTTTGGGGCCCGTTCTGTAACTTTCAGTTAATCCAACAATCGCACCTACTTCACGCAATGATTGGCCAGGTGCGTGGAGGTGAGAATATAGGCAGGGTTTTAACTTCTCTCTCAGGTTCTCTTTTTCATTCTTCACACAGATTCTTCCATCACTTGTCATATGAACAACGAAGACTGAAAGTGATATGACATGTTGCCCCTCTACAGGGTGGGGCAACACTTGATACAAACTAGTTTGTTTCAAGCATATACCCCACCCTTTAGGTTCCCCTCCCCAAATCTGCTTCACCCTTGACATTTCGGGCCACAGTCCCCCTTTTCATTCAGATCAAAAAGCCAAATGGTTGCATTCATTCTAGCTGCAAAACGCTGCAATATGTGGCTAGAGAAATGTGTACATTATTTTATTATAATGTTTAAGTTCAAATGAACTTTTATAAACATTCATATCTCGCCTTCTCTCCAGGTTATCCTAACATTATAGCTACATACAGCAGAGGCTACACCGGTTTTGCCCCAAGCTATGGCTACCAGTTCCCAGGTAAGTTCTCTTTTAAATGATTTGATTCCTCCTTTTACACACTCACACACACACACACAC
>CAKAKR010057715.1:0-46471 GCA_916700685.1 Adelosebastes latens | reverse complement strand
TCCAAATGTCAAAAGTTTTTGAAACCAAATCACAGCATGGCTTTTTCTATGGTGTTCCTCAAGGTCTTGGTGTCTTAATGTGGTATTTTGGAGGGATTATTAATCATTTTTATCAATTCTCCAGTGGTAAAAAATTGTTAAATTTAGCACCAAATCTGTTTAACAAATGGTATCAACCCAACAATTGCTGCAACAACTTATGAGACATAATAGAGCATGGGGAATGACCATCACAAACTCATATCAACATGTTCTATGCTCTTATACACTGTCACAATTTATTGTATCGACTCAAATTAATCTTCAGGTTCCCAGCTTTCAGATGATGTACACCACTTCTATGTGACATCTACTGTTGACCTGCTATCTCCCCCTAAAGACCTCCTGTACCCCCCTAAAAAAAGACTAAAACTGGTCTATTGTGGGTCTCAGAGGGTTAAAGGGCGAATTTACTTTTTTATGGAACAATAAATTTGAGAAAAATACTAAGAAAAATCAACATCATTTAAAAAAGGCCCACATTAGAATAAGGTAAGGTATATAAATAAAGTAAAAGTCTAAAAATATGGACCTCACTTCCTCCACTTAGACACATTAATATGTACAGGGAGGTGAGGTTGTAAACATGGAAAAGAGTCGACGCTGTCATCTGTCCTCGCATGAAGAAAACAGTTCACCTTCTCACACACACGAACACACAAACAGTGACATTTCAGGTCCTTCCAATGACATTGCCGACAATAACCAAAGGGCAAAGTGTGTGCATGTGCGTGTAGCTGTGTGTGGAGAGGAGGACGTCATGTTTACACAATCTGACAAGCAAATCTATGGCGGAGGAAAAATGCTCAGCCACTGGAGTAAAAGTCTGCGGCTTCAGAAATTTGAAAAGATAAGTCTTCTATAAAAACACATCACAGATATGACATATCTGGGTCCCCCCACCAGCGTGGAAAAATCGTCTCAGACTCGCACAAGTGAAGTCACGACAACTCGCTGTCACATTTCCGCTCCGTGCCGGCGTCACTGAGTCAGTTGTGTTCAGGATTTCAGGTTTAAATTAGTCAAGCTGCTCCTGCTGCGCTGGTTTCACAAATACACATTAGGACTATTTCTAGACAGTTACTATGCAGAACGTCACACTACTCTGTATCCACTTTATACAACTTTTACTTGATTTATAATTTAGCTTAGTTTAGTTAACCCTCTGAGACCCACAATACAGCAGTTTTTTATCTTCTTTAGGGAGGTACAGGGGGTCTTTAGGGAGAGATAGCAGGTCGACAGTAGATGTCACATAGAAGTGGTGTACATCATCTGAAAGCTAGAAACCTGAAGATTTGAGATGCAGCTCAGCGCTGTGTGTCAAGTTGTTCATGAATCAGAAATAAACATGAATTAATTGATTAAAATGAATTGTTAAAGTGCATACAAGTTTAGAACATTATGATTAAAGTATGTGATGGTCATCGTAAGGTTGAACTTAGCTCCACCGTCTCGTGTCACTTCTGGTTGCAAAAAACCAAGATGGCGACGGCTAAAAACTAAGATGGCGACGGCCAAAAACCAAGATGGGGACACCCAAAAACGAAGATGGTGACGACCAAAAACCAAGAAGACGACGACCAAAAACCAAGAAGACGACGGCCAAAAACCAAGATTGTGACGACCAAAAACCAAGAAGACGACGACCAAAAACCAAGAAGACGACGGCCAAAAACCAAGATTGTGACGACCAAAGAGCCCAAAACCAAGATGGCGACAGCCAAGAACCAAGATGGTGATGGCCAAAAACCCCAAAACCAAGATGGCGACGACCAAAAGCCCAAAAACCAAGATGATGACGGGCAAATCCAAGATTGCGACAGCCAAAAACCAAGATGGTGACGACCACAAACCCCAAAACCAAGATGGTGATGGCCAAAAACCCAAAAACAAAGATGGCGACGGCCAAAAACCGAGAAGGCGACGGCCAAAATGCTGAACTCGAGGCTTCAAAACGGCAGTCCACAAACCAATGGATAACGTCACGGTGACTACGTCCACTTTTTATATACAGTCTATGGTCTGCGCTGCCTTTGATGCACAACGTGATTTTATATTAAAGTTCTTATTACAAAAACAACAGTTCCGAAAAATATACGGTGTGTGACAGACTTTATGGACGTGATTCTCAGGGATACTGGACTACAGACCAGGGAGGTCAAAGATCAACCAACACATGTTTGGTTTTGGTCTTTTCATGGGATCAAATGTCCTCGTAAGACAGTTAAACACGTGACACAGGCTGCTCTGTTTTAACACTCTTCACCAAACTGATCTGAAACCGCCTCAGACTGTATTCCCTAATGACCCTTTTGCTTATTCAACTCTGCTAACGCACACTTTTCCAACATGTCAGCAAGTCTGCCCGTCGCCGCTCTATCGAGAGTTACTTGAAAGAACTGCGACTTTGCTCGCTAAGCCTCTGGATAGACTCCCACCTCCATCCTCTGGCTTTCACATCCACACAGAGAGAGAGAGAGAGAGAGAGAGAGAGAGAGAGGGAACTTCAGTGTGTAGGAAGCCTGTGGAAAACACACTGGAGATAATAACTAACGTGTCAAACCTGGAGCGAGATCAAAGCAGCCCGGCTGACAAGAAACCTTCTTACCAACGCAGCGGCAGCAGCACGTAGGGGGAAGAATTTACATGTTACGTAATGCAAAGCTGTCATTTTAACACTGAAAACATCCCCACAAGTTCTCAATGAAATGTTGCCTTTCACCTCACACTGAACCCAACAAAAGACTGGATCTTTCTGCTACAGTATTATGAGATATTATTTTATTATGGTGTAAATTGATGCTGTACAGAAGGATTTTCTAAAAGCAATTAAATTCTTTCTAGTTTGTTCTCTGCGACTGATTTGGAGGCGAGGGAAGAGCCGGGACGCACCTGCAGCGTTTTTTAATTAGTCATTTATCTGAGGCGCTATTAGAGAGACTAATCTACGGAGAGATGCTGAAAGTCTCTTGATGTTTGCCTCCTCACTCCCACACTGGTTTATACAGAGAACGAGAGGACAATAAAGAGTAAAAGGTAGAGGGATGGATGGAGGAGTGACAGCGTGCCTCTTTACTTTGGCGCAAAGTTTCTGTGTGACAGTTTCAAGCCCTGAAAACTAAATCAAAAGTTGAATATCTCATGTGCTTCACAGCAACTTCTAACTTTTTTCCAGAAAGTCTCTTCCTTTTTTTCCTATTTTCAAATGTATACGGATGACATTGTTTTCTTTATTATCTATTATTAATTCTCGGTACTATTCTGTCAGTGAATTCTTAACAACGCAGTCCCAGTTATCTTTATTTTAGTAGCAGATGTCTGCGTTGCTAATGTATGTTGTCACCAGTGTTTGCATCACTTTGCAATGCGTTACAATACTTCTTTCAGCAGCAAGTATAAATAAATAACAGTAATAATCAATTTACTTGAAGGCGTATGAATATAATGCACGAGGCATTTAGTGTGCAATAAGAACGCCTTTCTTGCTTGTAGTCTGTAGTGACTGCAATGTGTAAATATGGAGCCCGTTCTCATTCCCAGGGCGTTAAATATCCACATATCTAAGACTTAACATGACATATAAAATAAAGATTTCAGTGCATTGAATCCATGAAATACAAATCTATATCTACGAGGGCTGTCAAAATAGTTAATCGCAAATTAATCACACATTTTTTATGTTCAAAATGAACCTTAAAGGGAGATTTGTCAAGTGTTTAATACTCTTATCTACATGGGAGTGGACAAATATGCTGCTTTATGCAAATGTATGTATATATTTATTATTGGAAATCAATTAACAACACAAAACAATGACATATATTTTCCAGAAACCCTCACAGGTACTGCATTTAGCATAAAACATATGCTCAAATCATAACATGGCAAACTGCAGCCCAACAGGCAACAACAGCTGTCAGTGTGTTAGTGTGCTGACTTGACTATGACTTGCCCCAAACTGCATGTGATTATCATAAAGTGGGCATGTCTGTAAAGGGGAGACTCGTGGGTACCCATAGAACACGTTTACATTCACATATCTGGAGGTCAGAGGTCAAGGGACCCCTTTGAAAATGGTCACGCCAGTTTTTCCTCACCAAAATGTAGCTCAAGTTTGGAGCGTTATTTAACCTCCTTCATGACAAGCCAGCAAAGCAAGCAAACATTCGGAGGTATGCACAAAACCTCTTCAAGTGAGACTTCAGTAATGAAAGGTATTTAGGAGAGAAAATACTTCATCAAAGCCAAAGTAAAGCCCCGGTGTGTTTGGGAGTATTCAGGAATCAAATGTGTTTTAAAGGGAAGTCTGCTACCAGGATGTTTAGAGAGACCAGCCCTCTCCTCTCCTCTCCGTCTGTGTTTCCACTTTGAACTCCGCCGGTTTCAATCCCAGCTGAGAGGAAGGAAAGACGAAGGGAGAGGAGAGGAAAGAGGAGAGCGGAGGAGGATGGGAGGGAGGATGGGAGGGACGGTGGTGGAGGGGACACTTCCTGCCAAACCTCCAGCAGTTAAGGATCTGAGAGGAGATGAGCTCCTTCACCCAGCAGACCCACGCACACCGCTGCAAAGTCCCATTACACAGGAGGTCAGAGTGTAAAGATACACATCCTCCGTCTGCTACAGGGGTCTTAAAGTTATACACCTAGTTTGTAGAGGATTTGGCTGGTACGTAACGAGAAAAAGGATGGACACCAAAATCATCCGTGTGTTCAAGGTCAAGTGCTCTAAGACGGAATCGTGGAGCATTCAGGGGAGCGTACGGAGCTACGGTAGACTCTCATCATCCGTCATCGGTCTATTCATCTGTCGTCTGTCAATCGTTCATCAAAAGAAATGTATAAAGTACGTGCAAAAGATAAATATTCATATAAAGAGAAGCTGACAGAGGCATGTTCATCTTTGGAGGCCGTAGGTATATGACGTTAAGATCTACAAGCAGATCTAAAGTAATTTTCGAATCAATTTTGAGGTAAATATTGGGGTAATTTGGCACTAATCCCAAAGAAATTTCAAATAGGTTACCTGCTAATTATCACCTAATAACCATGAAATTTGCAGACCTGTAACATGAAGTGTTACCTGGGCTTACAATAAAACTTAGTAAAAAGCCGTACGGAAACAACGCAACAGAAGAAAAAATACAAACGTCACTAAAAAACACGTCACTAACTTCAAAATAACTCAACAACACGATGGGGACACGAACACCAGTGTTTGTTGGATCAATCTTCACCTTCCCTCTCTCACCGCCTCACTTTTTATTCTCCGTCACGAGCTCTGAGCGTAGCAAATGTACGCAGACACGTTTACATCACAGTCAATGCAGACTACATGGGGTATAAATGACACGCCAAAAGCAAGACCGGTGTTCTTATTGCACGCAAAATGACTTGTGAATTTGCCTTTTAGTGCGACCGGGCTGTACATCCAGAAACAGCAGGACGAAAACGGATGTATTTCGTACTTGTAGCAGCCCTATAACGCTAAATCACGCACATCTTAAAAGAGCTATAGTACATTATAACAGAAGGAGTCTTCACTGAACAATTTATCATTTGAAATATTAATAATAACAGTAAAACAATGAAACATTAAGGGGGGACATCTCACCTGAAGGACGAAGGCTTCAGACTTCACGGTCTGGACTTTCTTATTATGGTTTTGTTTGTTCCAATCTGTAGAATGAGTTATAAATTCAGTTTAATTGTTCATTTCAACTTTATTCCACAATTAGGAATAGCACTCTTTCAATCATTTTACAGGAATAAAGATTAATATATATCATTTATACATAAAGTAGCCCATATCTGTAGGCTGATGTCCTTCCTTTCATAACCTTTTTATGTGCATTTTCTACCAAGTTAAAGGGACATTTTGAAAATATAACGCCAGCCACATTACAAGACAAGAAGAAAAGACTAAATGAATATTTTAGTGGTGATTTATTCTGCATTATTTGCCTCATGGGTGAAATTGTTACCAACTTTTTAATCCATCTTACATCACTACCCGAGGAGGATTTAAAATTGCACCGTACAATGAATGGTTAACATCATTATCATTGTTATCTATAACAGCAAATGCTTTTCGGATTATAATATGATGAAGAAATGATTCTTGTCGTTAGATAACCGGCATGTTTTTTCTTTCCCTTCCAGTGAACAAATAGCTGATCGATTATAAAGGGAGTCCAGGCAGGATGTGGTCAAACTGCAGTCATCTGAGACAGGAGATGGTTGGAGGAAGCTGTATTGATTCCTCTATATGTGTGTGTACTGAACCGTCATACAATACTTGAGATAATATCCATTAAGATAACAGCTCAGCTTTGGTTTTCATACAGATCGCTGGCAGGAACAGTCGTATGCATATTGAAAGCCTGAAAATTAATTGGAAGCCAAATATTTCTTATAAAATGATGAAAGGTTTGATCTGACAACTGACCTGTTTTTACTCACAAGAAAGGCGTTCAGGTAAAGTGGATACAGAAAAAAATATATTATCTAGCTAGATGTGAAATTTTGAATGCGAGCTGGACCTTGGTTACATTCTTGTCTCAGAGTCATTCTTATGCATCAGCAGAGCCTAATATGGTATTTCATAACTTGTCAAAGGCTTTCAGTTTCCGTATAAATGTGTTATTTTCGCCTATTTTAAAATGGTGTATCTGAATATTTCTGCATACTGGGGTCCATAGGCAGTCTCTGAATTACATAAATTGGGTATCAATGTAGATCTGAGACTCTTCTGGATCCAATGAGCCCAACTGTATTCATTTGTGATGATGTTAGTCCCCATAGGAGACATTTCATTGTAGTGAGACCATTTCTTTTTAACCTCGCCGTATAAAATGACTTGGGGTGACCTCTAGGATAATCACAGCCTCATGAAACTTTACAGCCACAAACTAGAGACCTAGAGCATTCAGAGGATGGATGGCTTTCCTAGCTAGATTGTCAATAAGGGAGCAGTTACACAAAAGAAGTGCTCGCCATCCAATCGCAGAAAAATGCAATTCTTGCTCCAAATGTCAAAAGTCTTTGATACCAAATCACAGCATGGCTTTTTCTATGGTGTTCCTCAAGGTCTTGGTGTCTTAATATGGTATTTTGGAGGGATTATTGATCATTTTTATCAATTCTCGAGTGGTAAAAAATGGTTAATTTAGCACCAAATCTGTGTAACAAATGGTATCAACCCAACAATTGCTGCAACAACTTATGAGACATAATAGAGCATGGAAATGACCATCATATACTTCTATCCGTCTTGGTTTTTGGCCGTCACCATCTTGGTTTTTTGCAACCAGTAATAATAATGTTCTAAACCCTTACGCACTTTTACAATTCATTTTAATCAATGAATTCATGTTTATTTCTGATTTATGACTAGAATAACGTGAGACACAGTACTGATCTGCACCTCAAATTAATCTTCAGGTTTCCAGCTTTCAGATGATGTACACCACTTCTATGTGACATCTACTGTTGACCTGCTATCTCCCCCTAGAGACCCCCTGTACCCCCCTAAAAAAAGACAAAAACGCGTCTATTGTGGGTCTCAGAGGGTTAAATATTTATAAAATCCAAGAATCAAAACCTGCAGCTTTGATTTAATTTAATGCATTTGAGAACACGTTACGATCACTCCAATTTCAGAGTGGATCAATGCTGAATGTGAGACGATTTTTTTTTTTTTTATCCAATCCACAAGGTCATGTATCAGTGCTCCCCCTGCACCAAATGCTTTACATGGATCAATGCAAAGCCAACATGGATGACTGCCGGGGTTACATGGTCTCCTTTGATCCATTATTAATAATGCTGAGGTGCAGCTTTTTGGTCTGAGTGTGTGAGATTCCTCAGAGGGATATTTTTTCTGCACACAGCATATATATATATTACTGGCAGTAGCTAGGGGAAAAACTGTCCTTGGCAAATTTCCTGGAAAAAAAGAAAGTTTTTCCTGCCTTGTTATTAATGTTGTTGATTAATGTTGCAGCCGTTAAAGTCATCATTAATATCATTGTTGTCATCATCCTCCTCATCCTTGAAGCAGCAGGAAAAATCTTTGTCCTTTTGTGTCATAATTTTTTATCAGCAGACGGTTAAAATAAGGAAAAAACTCGACAAAATGAAGTGAGTCATTTTTAGTTTACTGCTATTAAAGAATCTGTATTATGAAAAACACATTATCTGCCAACTGACTTTGAAATAAAAACCTTGACATCCACATCGAGTCAAAACTATACTCATTCACACAAAGAACACAGGTGTGACTCCTAGATCAAGAAAAGTCTTTTACATAGACGTAAAAGTAAGTGATGACAAAAAGAAACCTTCAGTTATCCTTGTGTTTGAAGCAGGTAAAGACAAGCAAGTGAATCCATTTTCCAGGTAAACAATAGCCACGGATCAGGTCTACGACTCCAAAATCGTACTGCTAGTGTGTTTAGGTTAGAAAATCTTTGCTCCATTAAAGGAAAAGAGTAAATTTGGATTTAAAAACACAAGAAAATGCTTTTTTTCCCCTCAAACTGGATTCAGTAAATGACACCATTCACCCTCCGACACATGGTAACAACACAAAAAGGCCTTTTTTCATTTAATGGGACCATTAAGGGATCTCTAAAGGGACCTCTTTGAATGTCTGACGTTAAAGCAGCACGAGACAATTTCACATACTGGCAGCCGCAAATGGAAGCAGGAGATAAGTGCTTGAAATGTAATGAGTTTAGGTCGCCAGAAATCCAACAATGTGACTGCACTTGGTTCGCTCATGTTAACAAATACAGTAGCTGAGCACACTCGAGGTCTAACCAAAGACTGTGTATAAGAAGTGGACGTAACACCGTGATGTCACCCATTGGTTTGTGGACTACGGTTTTGAAGCCTCGAATTCGACATTATGCCGTCGCCTTCTTGGATTTTGGCCGTCACCATCTTGGTTTTGGGCCGTCGCCATCTTTGTTTTTGGATGTCACCATCTTGTTTTTTGGCCATCACCATCTTGGTTTTTGGATGCTGCCATCTTTGTTTTTGTAAGTCACCATCTTGGTTTTTTGGCCATCACCATCTTGGTTTTTGTCTGCCACCATCTTGGTTTTTGGCCGTCGCCATCTTGGTTTTTTGGCCGTCGCCATCTTGGTTTTTGGATGCTGCCATCTTTGTTTTTGGATGTCACCATCTTGGTTTTTGTCTGTCACCATCTTGGTTTTTTGGCCGTTGCCATCTTGGTTTTTCGATGTCGCCATCTTGGTTTTTGGCTGTTGCCATCTTGGTTTTTGGATGTCACCATCTTGGTTGTTGACCATCACCATCTTGGTTTTTTGCTGACGCCATCTTGGTTTTTGGCCGTCGCCATCTTGTTTTTTGGCCGTTGCCAAACATTCATTTCTGACACGCCAAATGTTAAATGATTAATTCACACTCATAATAATTTTTTCAGGAAAAGCCATACTTTTTTTGCACCTTTCTGAAGGCTCTGTGGATGTATTTATTTAAAAATATATATATTTGTCTAAATAAAAATGTTATCAATAACACCTTTAAATCAGCAATCTCATACGAAACACCCAAATTTCTTCTTTGTGGCCTGGGGGACTGAAGATTATTTAGCAGCTGGATCAACTTTTGTTGGGGATTTTTGGATGGAGGGAATGTTTTACAGTAGAGTATATTTCCTTTGCCGCTCCTTCTGGGTGGAGACCATTTCCCATCATCCATCACTTAAATCTAATATAAAAAACTCTCCAAATCTGTTGTGCTTTATTTAAATAAACGACCCATGCATGATCTTTCAGGTGTTTTTATCTGATTAGATGATGCAGGATGTTCTTTTTTCGTTGGGTTAGTTCTTAATTTTCCAGATGGCGGTGGAAGTCCCGAGAGTTCGGCTTTTGGAATATGCAGGATGACAGCGGAGGTACAGTGTTCCCCTTGTTTAATTGAGTTTCAGTTTTTGGGCCCCCACCTCGCCGGGACGTTGAGTCATCCAACCTAATTGGTTTTGGCTGTCGAGCACCTCGGGGAGAAGAGCGGCAGCTGAGCAGGATTCCTGTGTTAGGAGGTGCTCCGGAGCCGAACTAAAAGGCTTTTTTACACTCATCATGCAGAGAATAAGCAGATTTTCAAACAAAGTGCATCATGGTTTGGTATCTAGTATCTCTTTATCCATGCAAGAGTGTCATTTCTACCAATTAAGGAGTGCCTCTACGTCTGCGCCAACAAATTAATTATATTACATTTTCAGCCCACATAATCCGTCATGATTACATAGCGGAAAAGTGCGTATGTTGGCTAACAAATGTCATCTTACTCACAAATTTTCTTCTCCTGCTTGCACTCCTTTGTGTGCCAATGTTAAAAGAAGAGCCTTGAATTATTTTTTTTCAATGCACCCATGCCGTCAACAGAGGTGTCTCCTCAAATACACAGTTTTCTTATTTCACCCTGATTTGAATGAGCAAAGATGCACTCTGGTAGGACGCGTGTGAATGTTTCTAATAAGGTTTCTAATAATAGTGTTGCTTCTTCCATCTGTGATCCATCCTCAATCTTTGGCTTTGCCTCAGAGATGGCTGATAGGTGAAGAGTCAGTAGGCTGCACGCTGCTGATAAGCCAAGTCTGCACAAACCCTATGGACTCACCTCTAATCTCCACACACAGTTTGATTCCAGAGGTTTTTATATGTGTGTGTGGGCCACCTAACCTTGGCAGTTTAATTTTAAAAGGCTGAAGAGATTTTATCTAGCGAGCTTAAAGTGGAAGAGTATAGACGGAGCTACTGGTTGCACACTTTGACCCTTCAAACTGGTTTATGTTCACGGCAACGGCTTCAGGAAAAATCTTTAGTGCAAGTGATTAATAGCATTTGCTTCTGATGGAACAGATAAATTAATTTATTGTTAATTAAATGGTCTGTCCCAAAGTATACTGTATTATTTCTCATCTAAGGGAAGTTGATGAAACAATAAGGACAATAAAATCTGCTCCATGGCTTCGACATGTTGCATTTAAAGGTCCCATATTGTAAAAAAGTGAGATTTTCATGTCTTTTTTTTTATTATAAAGCAGGCTTAAGTGCTGTATAAATACTGCGAAACTATCAAAACACTCAATCTACGGAGAAATACACACATGCCGTATTCAGAAACTGCCTTTTAAACAAGCCGTCAGGATTTCCTGTCATTTTGTGATGTCACAAATATACAAAATTTAGACCATTTCACAGTTTATAAACGTAAACGTTCTAAATGTGTCTCAGTTTATTTCCAGTTGCAGTTTATGTGAATAACATCAGCTGACAGGAAGTAAATATGGACCAAAGCTGTTGCCTAGCAACGTAATTCCGTTGAAATGCGCTAAAACGGAGCATTTCAGACAGAGGGTAAATACAGGTATATTCAGGCAGACAGCACGAGGAAAATAAATTGTTTTTTGAACATTAAAGCATGTAAACATGTTCTAGTAGAAACAGAAATACTATTTTTTTAGAATACTATAAATAACTATGAACCTGAAAAGAAGCATAATCTGGGACCTTTAAAGGTGATATTGATAACATTCAGCCAATAGATGAGGAATTCTCCCTTCCCGTTCCAATTTCCACTCTCTCGTCATGTATGATGCAAAAAAAAAACTCTGTTACCATGGAAATACAACAAAATCAGAGGCTGACACCTGATTGGTCCATATCTGACCTTGGCAGGAGGTTGATCGGCTTAGTAAACAGTTATGCTAATGATGCTCCATCAGCACACGGAGTCCTCCTCCCCCCTTCCTCCCTGCTGAGACGCCCGTCACCCACAGTTTAGAGGCGTGTGGAGACGCCACCTCCTCTCATTTCTATTTAAACTATCAAAGTGTACTTTTAAAGTCAGATATGTGGGTGGACTGCAAAAATCTCCCCACCCTCATACCAAAGCAATTTGAGAGGCTCTCCGCTGAGCTAATGCGTCTGACTGCATTACAGTCCATTAACAAACAGCCGCTGCAGGGATGTAAGTGTGATTTAATAGCCCGAGACAGGAGAGGTACCAAATGGATAAGACAAGTTTGATTAAGAAGATGATCAGTGAGTGGGAAACATCTTTGAAATGTGCAGAAATAGCATGTTAAGATTGGTTTCGTTTGGCTTTAGCTCAAGCTTTTTCTGTGATATTTATACGCCCTGTTTCCACCACAGGAACCTAAATAGGCCCTGGTTGGGGGGGAAGGACTTTCTGGAAGTAAAGGAACTTTCGGGGTGGAGTTTGCAGGGATGACCGTCGCTGATTGATGAAACACTCAGTAAATATATGCAGCAGTAAATATCGTCGTGGCAAGACCAAACGTTTTTTAGATGAAACAGGCGTGCCAACACAGTCTCACGGCAGTTTGTGAAATAGTCACAAAATGTAATCTATCTGATTTGTGTACATAGACACGAATTTCCCTTTGTTTTCGTGACGCTCAGCACGACTGTAAACTATTTTTTCATGCTTTTTCCTATGAATATCCAGCACATGTCAATTTCCACTCCAGTCTTTTCAAAATAAAACTACTTAGTTAGGTTTAGGAAAAGATCGTGGGTTCGATTAAAATAACACCGGAAATGCCATAACTTAAGTACGGAAGTTACATGACAAAAACTACTTTGGATTCGGTTAAAATAACTCCGGAAATGCGTAACTTAAGTACGGAAGTTACATGACAAAAACTACTTAGTTAGGTTTAGGAAAAGATTGTGGTTTTGGGTTAAAATAACACCAGAAGTGCCGTAACGTAAGTATGGAAGTTACATCATAAAAAGTACTTTGGTTTCGGTTAAAATAACTCCGGAAATGCCGTAACTTAAGTACGGAAGTTAAAAACTACTTGGATAGCTTTAGGAAAAGACCACGGTTTTGGTTAAAATAACTCCGGAAATACCGTAACTTAAGTGCTGAAGTTACATGTTAAAAACTACTTTGGTTTCGGTTACAATAACTCTGGAAATGCCGTAACTTAAGTATGGAAGTTACATGACAAAAACTACTCAGATAGCTTTAGGAAAAGATCATGATTTCGGTTATAAAATAAAACTGAAAAATAAAACTACTCAGTTAGGTTTAGGAAAAGTTCGCGGTTTAGGTTAAAATAACACCGGAAGTGCCGTAACTTAAGTACGTAAGTTACGTGAAAAATCAATTTTGACTTCTGGTTTCAAACGGGACACAAACACAGGTCTACTGGGCAAAAGTCCTGTTTTTTTTTACCCATCCATCCACCCCAAACCTCCTCCCTACATGGCGTTAGCTGCTCTTTAAACTTCCCAGTTCACAATTACGTGGACTACATACGAATTGATTTCATGCTGACCATCATGAAAGAAAAATGTGAAAAAAAAGTCCTGGGAACTTTTCGTGGAAACCTGGCTAATGAGCCTGTTTGGATGAGACTTCAGGCAACATTTTCCTTCTGCTACAATAAAAACTTGTCATTTTTACTAACAAAATGAGATCTTCAGACATTAGCAGCTCATCAGAACAAAACAATGTCCGCGAGTGGAAATGAGATTTTGAAGCAAATTGAGTTACAGTATAACAAACGCACAGCAGGGCTGCAGCAGCGCTCCAGGAGCGGCTGACAACTGATAAGCGTCTTTGGCTCAATGTAGCATCAGTGGCGCAGTAGTGGGGGTGTTGATGGGTGGCGGGCATGCTAATCGGGGCAGGTGGGAATCCCGGGTGCGTTTTTGTTCCTGGTGAAGTAAACACACTCAGCAGGAGGCGGGTGTCACTGTGTCTCTCACACAAAGTGATTTAGTGACGCTCCAGTTTCTCTAATCTTTAGGGGGGGTCCTCGGCTCATGGAGATACTGTAAATTAACTAATAAACAAACAAACACTCAAAGGCGTTAATGCTTCATTGAGAATGGCGGGAATCTGGATTAGTTGTGACCCCAAGTGTCCCACGTGTGGGACTGCTGGACAGGAAGTGATGATTGGCGAAGGTTAACGAGGTTAAAGCCCGGAGGAGAGGCGGCTTAATAATAAGATGGAGAGAAGATAAGAGAAGGGACTTCGCTGGCCGAATCATAAAACACATATTTGTCGAGCTAATGAAAAGGAACACACCTGCTGTGCAAACACATACCTGAATTAATGCTGTTTACATTCTTTCATTCACAGTAAAAGAGCAGCGATTTTAAAGAGGAGAAAGGTTGCTCTGGGGATGGCTTTGCTAGATCATTTTGAGAAGGTAAAATGTTGTCTTCATTATCGAAAAACTTCTACCGGCATCGGAAATGTGCACAAAAACACAAGCATAACTTTTCTTTAATAATATCAATTTGCCCAGTACTTTGGTTTACAACCAAATACCTGCAAAACTACCGGCATCCCCATCACTCTCAGCTGTACTGTGCTAATTAGCAAATGTTAGCATGCTTACTTGCTAAACTAAGATAGTGACTATCTTACTTATTACTTATTATTTATGAATTACAGTGCATTACTTTGTTCACTAACTTAGTTTAGCAAGTTTTTTGATGGTATTTTTATTTAAAAAGAACAGATAGAATATACTATATATATATATATATATAAATATATAAAGAACATTATTCACAGATATTTAACATAGAGCATTTTCACTTTGGTTTTCACTTGGTTCAAAATTGAGTAGTACGAATGAAAAAAATAATATAAAAAATTAAAAAATTAAAACAAATTGTAAATAACAAATAAATAGATAAATAAATAGATAAATAGATAAATAGATAAATAAATTTAAAAAAAAAAGCCAACAAACACAAAATTAATAAAATAAAACATACATACAGATTAATTAATTTCACATTTCGTATAGGAGAATATACATATACATGCTTTGAAATATAAACAAATTTGTGGATTGAAGTATTGGGCAAATTGACATTATGGCCATTGATGGTGCTTAAAGAAAAATTACAGGATCATCAAAGTGAATGAAATTTATTGTGAAGCGACAACGAATTTATCTTCTGGGAACCATGAATGAAAATCTATCCAATAGTTCACCAAAGTGGTGGAGCCACCGTGGCTAAAATAAATGTATTTTTGTGTTGCGTTGCTTTAAGTTTTGCTCCTTGAGGCCCAACCTTTTGTCCCCGGTGGATCATTGGCTGTAGTCCACGTTAGCATACATGATGTTGACTGATCTTATTGCTACGGAGGAGATAAATTTAGAGCTTAAGCAGGCGATGAGGACTCTCTCCGGACAACATGCTGAGACATGTGTTGCGTTTGGCTTCTGACCAAAAAGGGTGAGCCGGGGAGCAGATGGCAAAGAGAGAGGAGAGAGGCAGGAGGTCAGCGGTCTGTATGTAGCCCTCGGTGAGGATCAGACATATGGTAAACCAGACCAGAGGAAGATGAGGGAATACAGAGTATAATAATCTGTTATTTAATGTCAAATGTAAATGTCAAAACAGCTTTGAGCTTTACAGTCAAAGCTCGATTTGTGCCACTGAAAACTGTGGCGTAACAGCAAACTGTATCCAGTAAAACATGAGTCAGGACCTTTTTCTGGTGAATTGGCAGCCGCTCGGCAGCTCACCACAGAAACATTCCTCTCATGAAAAGCTTTTCCTGTTGTTCCCACAGTCGTCTCCAAACTCAATACCCCATGGAGGGCAGCAGTGAGCCAATGTGGAAAAGTTTCCCTGAAATAATAAAATACTGATGGCGGATCGCATGAAAGCTGACGTGAAAAGTAGAACTTATTAGTACAATAAGGATGCACTATCAGGTCGTGTTCCAGGCTGAAATAATAGCTTTTCATTTGGTTAAAAGTTCTTAGTTTTTAACAAAAAAGCATTAAAGTGAGACTCTGTAACTTTCGAAAGAAGAAATAACACATTCTTCTTCTTAAAAACAAATAAAACTCACCATCACTCAGTCCAATACATTTAGAGGTTTTGCTGTTACAGTCTAACTTGGTCTGGTATGACCAGATTATGGTGGCTAATGTTACAAACGTTGCTTTAAAGTCTTAATAAATAATAAATAAGGATGTTTTGCAAACTTTAACTTTGATTGTTTCCTATTTAGTCATGAATATTCAATGTTGTAGTGAAGATTTGAAACCAAGTTTTGGGGCACTTTAAATCACACACTGAGTTACTATTGCAAGCCACAACTGAAATGATTTTTCAGTGATCTTTTTTACACATAAGAGAATGACTTTAGCACATAAATAGTATATGAGATGATGATGAGAAAATCTAATAATGCAGATATGAACACCTGGAAACATTTATACATTTATATATATACACATATGGCCATTTTTGTTGCGTACCTTCCGTACTTAAGGAAGCCACTTTCTGTGTTATTTCAACCCAAACTACGATCTTTTCCTTAACCTAACTAAGTAGTGTTTGTCGCGTAAATTCCGTTGTTGAGCTACGCCACTTTCGGTGTAGTTTAACGCAAATCACGATCTTTTCCTAAACCTAACTAAGTAGTTTTTTTCATGCATGTTCCGTACTTAAGTTACGCCACTTTCTGTGTTATTTCAACCCAAACTACGATCCTTTTCTAAACCTAACTAAGTAGTGTTTGTCGCGTACCTTCCGTACTTGAGTTACGCCACTTTCGGTGTAGTTTAACACAAACCACGATCTTTTCCTAAACGTAAGTATTTTTTGTTGCATACATCCCATACTTAATTTACACCACTTTCGGTGTTATTTCAACCCAAACTACGATCTTTTCCTAAACCTAAGTAGTTTTTGTCGTGTACATTCCGTACTTGAGTTACACCACTTTCGGTGTAGTTTAACGCAAACCACAATCTTTTCCGAAACCTTAACTAAGTCGTTTTTTACACGTAACTTCCATACTTAAGTTACAACACTTACGATGAAATTTCAACCCAAACCGGAATCCTTTCCTAAACCTAACTAAGTAGTTTTAAATCAAATACCTTCTGTACTTAAGTTACGCCACTTTTGGTGTTATTTCAACCCAAACCACGATCTTTTCCTAAACTAAGTAGTTTTGTTGCCTAAATCTAACTAAGTACTTTCCTGTGAAGATGGAAGTTTATTTCGAAAAGACTGGAACGGAAATTGACACGACATTTGTAGGAAGATGTATGAAAAATGAGGTATAACTTTTCAAAAGATATCATACAAATCATTGTATGAGGATACGTTGCTCTTGTATGCAAAGGCTCTACACTGTTATACTTCGCCTCGCTGTGTCAGCATTTTAGATTAAGCCACATTTTCCCACCAGTTCATTCATAATGAACTAAAGGCTTGTCATTAAGCTCAAGCCGTCTGCACGAACACGTTCTCCTCTTCATCCTCTTTTCTCAAGACCTTCAGCACAAGCTTATTCTGTAAAAAAGAAAAAAAAAACGCCCATTGTTTCGCTTTCAGCCCGTCTCTATTTTACAGCTGTGCATGACTGATTGTTTGAGGCAGGAGGATTGGGGGGGAAACAATGCGCCACCAGTTTAGACCTATTGATCTACACGCTCCCAGTCTGCGTCCGTCCCAGCTGGTCCTGCAGGAAAATGGTGGGGGGGTTGAGGTTAGCGGCTGCTCACGCACACACCAACAACTCGGGGAAGCTTGCATTTTCAGAGAACTTGTGTGAGGATATTCTGTGGGCGAGCAGCAATGAGCTTTATTGAGCTGTTGCGTGAAACAACTCACTTCCACCTCGGCCTTGACTTCACCCGGTTCAATACCAGGCAGTCGATTGCACATAAAAAGCAATATGTGTGTGATAGATGGTCATTCCTGCTCAATCGAGTTGCCATAACAGTTCACCCAAGCAATTTTATTCCTTAATCAAGATGAAAAAAAAGATGGCTCCTACAAAAGATGGTGATGAATAGAGTCCATCTCTCTCTAAGCCTGTTACTGCAGACAGATTAAGATATTTATTCTGTTTTGCACCGGAGAGTGGGCTTAATATTAAAACTATTTATCAAAACTGTACGTGAGGGAAATCTTGAGTGATAAAATAGTCTTAGGATAGTTTGCCCTTCATGAATCAAAGTCAAATAAGCAATCGAGAGCTTTTTTTTATCCACTTATTTGTGTGAATTTATGAAAAATGTTCAATGAGGAGTGGCTTCCAGCTCCATTTCAAAGCACACAGTTTGTCAGCCGTCAGATTAATGGACTGGAAGGCAGGTGTAAACAAAAGAATATGACGCTTTTCTTCAAACAATTCTTGTCTTTCGGGACGGAGCTGCCAAAGGCTACAATGGAGCTCAACCTTTCCATGTGCCAGATAGGAGTGGCTTCTTGTCACATTTATCCCACATAAATGCCAACGCTGTATGTGTGCGTGAGTCATGTCTGTGTCAGTTAGTTTTATATTAAACAAAAGAGTTTAAAGCCATGCCAGCGGCTCTGTGAGTACTAAGACAGAGTGGTGCTTTGAGATTAATGCTACCATCGGCATGCTAACAGGCTCAGGTACTGTAGGCCTATAGTGTTTACTATGTTCACCACCTAACCCTGTCTCCAACAAAATTACATTCCCAAACTGTCACGGACATTTTCAAAGGGGTCCCTTGACCTCTGACCTCAAGATATGTGAATGAAAATGGGTTCTCTGGGTACCCACGAGTCTCCCCTTTACAGACATGCCCACTTTATGATAATCACATGCAGTTTGGGGCAAAAAACATGTAATTTAGAGATTAATCTAGAGGAAATGTCAGTAGGATTCATCCTCTGGGGACTATGAATGTCTGTACCAAATTTTGTGCCAATACATCATGTAGATGTTGAAATAATTCACGGGGTAAGTGAAAACATTAACCTGCTGGTGGCGCTAGAAGAAAAGTCGGTGGATTACCAAGTCATGAGGATTCATCCTCTGGGGATCATGCATGTTTTTACTGAACTTCATGGCAATCCATCCAATAGTTGTGGAGACATTTAACTAAAAAAAAAAAAAAGTCAACCTCATGGTTAGTAAAGGAGTCACCAAAGTCAGTAAGAGCCATCCTCTGGGGACCACGAATGTCTGTACCAAATTTTGTGCCAGTACATCACATAGATGTTTACATATTTCACAGAATAAGTGACAACTTTGACCTGCTGGTGGCGCTAGAAGAAAACTCGGGGGATTACCAAGTCATGATGATTCATCCTCTGGGGACCATGAATGCCTATACACGTATATATATACCAAATTTCATGGCAATCCATCCAATAGTTGTGGAGACATTTACAGTAAAAATGTCAACCTCATTGTGGCGCTAGAGGAAATGTAAGTGGATCACCAAAGTCAGTAGGATTCATCCTCTGGGGACCACGAATGTCTGTACCAAATTTTGTGCCAATACATCACATAGATGTTTACATATTTCACATAATAAGTGACAACTTTGACCTGCTGGTGGCGCTAGATGAAAAGTCGGGGGGATTACTAAGTCATGAGGATTCATCCTCTGGGGATCATGAATGCCTATACACCTATATATATATACCAAATTTCATGGCAATCCATCAATAGTTGTAGAAACATTTACATTAACTCAAAAATGTCAACCTCATTGTGGCGCTAGAGGAAATGTAAGTGGATCACCAAAGTGAGTAGGATTCATCCTCTGGGGACCATGAATGTCTGTGCCAAATTTCATGGCAATCCTTGCAGTAGTTGTTGAGATATCTCATTCTAGACGTGGTGGTCCAACCAACACTAGCATGGCTAAAAAAACAGTGTGTCTGAACATCTGCAGACCATAATGACACCACCTTGGGAAAACAGCGGAAATCACCCACAGCACATCTGAAATCAATGTATTAGCTCACTTCACTTCGCATACTTAAACAACATGGCTGAGTACTGTAAAACGAGGCATTGTGGGACACATCCAGACAGGGTGGACTGCAGACTTGCTAAAGACTGATTTTCTGCCAGCTCGGCCGACCAATAGGGAGTGTTTAAGACCAGGCGCTCTGCTTTAGTGGGATTCCTTTCTTATTACAGTATCTGGGTCAGGCTAAATACTATTACAGTACGGACCCGGCGGTAGAATTAAGGTTCAATTGCCACAGACATGTTGTGTTGTTTGTAAGGGTCAGTGTTGTAGAAGTTGCTTGGTGATAAAGTGTTGTAATTCAGTCCCTCTTCTCCACCGTGCTGAGTTATGTCCTACATTTCCCAAATGCATTTCAACAAGCCTCGGAGTGTGCGTGGACATCACCGTTCAAATATGTGTGCACGTAAGTGAGAGTGTATGAAACGACAATGGAGGCAATAATGGTAAAAAGAAAAGCAGGTTTATCCAGTTGAGAACAAGCAATGCTCGACATGTCAGACGTTCTGGTTTATGAGGCTATACTCTGGGTGGAGAAAGTGTTATTTGATCCACATCTTGCACAGCAGACAACTCCCTAGTGTGTCTGGTGGAAATAGAAGCAAAAGTTTACACTGAAAAAGATGCCCTAGCTCGCTGTTTAATGATGAGGGACTGACACCAAAGAACAATTGCAGCTGTTGTTTTGCAGGAAATAATATGTTACTGTAACCGAATGCAGGAACAACATCAGATAAGACTGAAAGAAAAACATTTTGGGGATTATATGTTTTTTGCTTTCTTACAGGAGTTAGATGAGAAGATCGACACCACTCTCATGTCTGTACAGTAAATACGAAGCTATGGCTTGCTTATCTTAGCATAAAGACTGGAAACAGGGAAACCGCCAACAGCAAAGGTAACAAAATCTACCTACTAGCACCTCTAAAGCTCACGAAATAACATTTTATATCTCGTTTGTTAAATCCGCTTTCCAGTCTGATAGTCAATGTTGTTAGTCAATGTTGCAAGTATGTAAGTCTTGACAAGAAAATATTCCCCAAAATGTCGAACTATTCCTTTAACATGTGTAGGATTTAGTGGCATCTAAGTAGTGTGGTTGCAGATTGCAACCAACTGGCGGTACCACGGTTTTTCCACTCACGTTAACGCAATTTCACAAGTGTGTCGGAGAACTACGGTGGCCTTCAGATAACGTAAAAACGCTAAGCGCCCTCTCTAGATCAAGTGTTTGGTTTGTCCGTTCTGGGCTACTGTAGAAACATGGCGGACTCCGTGTAGAGGACCCGCTCGCCATGTAGATATATACGGCCATTTCTAAGCTAACGAAAATACAATGATTCTTATTTTAAGGTGATCATACACTAATGAAAACATAGTTATAAATATTATATTCCATTTCTCCTTTAAAGGTAACGTGTGTAGGATTTAGTGGCATCTAGTGGTGTGGTTGCAGATTGCAACCAACCGGCGGTACCACGGTTTATCCACTCACGTTAACCCAATTTCACAAGCGTGCCGGAGAATTACGGTGGCCTTCAGATAACGTAAAAACGCTAAGCGCCCTCTCTAGAGTCAGTTATTGGTTTGTCCGTTCTGGGCTACTGTAGAAACATGGCGGACTCCGTGTAGAGGACCCGCTCGCCATGTAGATGTAGATATAAACGTCTCATTCTAAGCTAACGAAAACACTATGATTCTTAGTTTCAGGTGATTATACACTAATGAAAACATAGTTATAAATATTATATTCCATTTCTCCTTTAAAGGTAACGTGTGTAGGATTTAGTGGCATCTAGTGGTGTGGTTGCAGATTGCAACCAACCGGCGGTACCACGGTTTATCCACTCACGTTAACCCAATTTCACAAGCGTGCCGGAGAATTACGGTGGCCTTCAGATAACGTAAAAACGCTAAGCGCCCTCTCTAGAGTCAGTTATTGGTTTGTCCGTTCTGGGCTACTGTAGAAACATGGCGGACTCCGTGTAGAGGACCCGCTCGCCATGTAGATGTAGATATAAACGTCTCATTCTAAGCTAACGAAAACACTATGATTCTTAGTTTCAGGTGATTATACACTAATGAAAACATAGTTATAAATATTATATTCCATTTCTCCTTTAAAGGTAACGTGTGTAGGATTTAGTGGCATCTAGTGGTGTGGTTGCAGATTGCAACCAACCGGCGGTACCACGGTTTATCCACTCACGTTAACCCAATTTCACAAGCGTGCCGGAGAATTACGGTGGCCTTCAGATAACGTAAAAACGCTAAGCGCCCTCTCTAGAGTCAGTTATTGGTTTGTCCGTTCTGGGCTACTGTAGAAACATGGCGGACTCCGTGTAGAGGACCCGCTCGCCATGTAGATGTAGATATAAACGTCTCATTCTAAGCTAACGAAAACACTATGATTCTTAGTTTCAGGTGATTATACACTTATGAAAACTGCTAATACGTAGATCCCCCGAAATGTTACACACCGTTCCTTTAATTTGGAAGGGTAAAAAGACAGCCTGGGAACGTAATTTTGTAGGAGACAGGATTGTGTGTTACTCCACTGGAGCCAAGCTAACATTACGTTTGCATCTTGTTTATTCTCATACAGCTTATTTGGTACTTCAAACATGAGATCACGTTGTAAAAAGAATAAACTTACTATAAACATACTATAGACTTGAAATCAAATCTATTAAGGCTGTTACTCCGTATGTCTTACTCAGTATGTCCGTCCACTTAGAAATATGAGAAGTGAGTCTTAAGACTTAACAAATGAGACTTAAAATCTAATATAAGAAAAGTTCCCTCAACGCGAGGAGTTGTGTGTCGTCTTTCATCTCCGACATTTATTTTTCACCTGACAGCCCTGTTTTCCTGCCCCTGACAGCCTCATACATCTCAGCCCTTGTGTATGTGATGAAGTCATTGCGTGATATATAGGCTTGCTGTGTGAGGAAAAGCAGTCTGCATGCTCGGCAGCCCTCCGGGGGAATTCAACCCGGGCCTGTACGACATTGTCTGCTCCCAGCGATACTGTACGAGCCGATGTTGTCTGACTCACAGAGAGCTGTTTGTTCCATTCAGCTGCTACAAAACCTGCTTTTCATTGGGATGTCAAGATGGTCGGGACTCGTGTCCAACTTGTTTTTCTGAGAGGAAAGTAGGGCATCTACAGTGATTGTTTTCTCAGTATTTTTTCTTTTGCATGTAACTTGTTGTCTCTCAATGAACAGAAAACACTTCACTTCAATTCCATTTGCATTTATTCTAAAGGGAAAATATATAATTCAATAAATATTGCGGCAAACAACATTGGCAAAGACATTTGAAGGTGACATCAACATTCAAGAAAACATGATAATGTACACAGGGAGGAGACGACAGATTAGAAAATCAAGATAAGCGTTGGACCACCGAGCTGCCAAATGTGACAGCGTTGGCATTTCAACAAGATAATCGGGAAGTTACATTAAAAGTGCATCAAATACCTTTGATATTTAAACAGCTCCTTAATTGCACTGTTAGGGGGAAAAAACACAAATGTACACTGTAAACAACACTGTTTCTCATTTGTCATTTTCAAATAAACACCGTTTGTTGTTTATATTATATTTCAAATGCAGGGTCATGAGTGAAGGCCCGGTCACATCAGGAAGTGGAAATTGTGAATTACATTTCGAGGGAAACGCATTTTGTTGCGGATCACGTTCACAAAAAACACAGGACTTCCACATTAGAGACCGCTGTTCGTGTCCCCGTGTGAAACTACAAGTAAATTATATTAAATAATATTTTTCGACTAAACCTAACCAAGTAGTTTTGTTGCGTTTTTGTTGCGTTAAATTTTGTAGTTATTTTAAGCCAAACCGTGATTTTTTTTACTTAACCCAACCGAGTCGTTTTGTTGCCTAAACCTAACTGAGTAGTTTTGTTGCCTAAACCTAACTAAGTAGTTTTGTTGCCTAAACCTAACCGAGTCGTTTTGTTGCCTAAACCTAACCGAGTCGTTTTGTTGCCTAAAACTAACCAAGTTGTTTTGTTGCCTAAACCTAACCAAGTAGTTTTGTTGCCTAAAACTAACCGAGTTGTTTTGTTGCCTAAACCTAACTAAGTAGTTTTGTTGCCTAAACCTAACCGAGTTGTTTTGTTGCCTAAACCTAACTAAGTAGTTTTGTTGCCTAAACCTAACCGAGTCGTTTTGTTGCCGAAAACTAACCGAGTTGTTTTGTTGCCTAGAGCTTACCAAGTCGTTTTGTTGCATTTTTGTTTTGTTTGAATTTCGTAGTCATTTTAAGCCAAACCATGACGTTATTTTACTAAACCTAACCCAGTAGTTGGATTGCTTTTTTGTTTTGTTTTGTTTCTACATGATTAAAACAGTTTAAAACTGTGACCATAATCTGCGAGAAAATACGTTTCCCCTGAAACCTAATTGAGAATGCAGTTTAGTTGTATGGAGACGTTATTTTGTAGGAGACAGGGTTGTGTGTTACTCCACTAGAGCCGGGACCCATTCTCCAAACCAACGTCACGTTAGCAAGCTAAAATGATCTTGTTTATTGTCAACCAGCTAATTTTTTTATTGATTAATCTGCTGATTATTTTCTTGATTAGTCATTAAGTCTATAAAATGTTAAAAAGTAATGAAACCAGTTAATTGACTGATCCAAGTAGTTGCTGGTGTGCGTGACCGGGCCTTTATGAGGATTTAACCAAAGGCAGAGTCTGAACACTTGAAGGAAATGCAAAGCAGAGAGCTCCGATGTTTTCAGAGTCTGATAAACAAGCTTTAATTGTTGCTTACATTTCCACTCCCTCCCTGAAGTGCAGTGACTCACAGCTCAAACTGGCTGTCAGCCTGTCAGGACGCTTTTCAGCCCATTAAGTTTTTTAAAACGTGTTGCGCAAGTTATTTGTGTTTTGTTATTTCAAAACAGTGTCACTAACTGAAGGGGCCAAATTGTTTATCACATGGACTTGTTGGCCTGAAGGGTGACTACAGCTTTGAGTCATTTCGCTCACGAAATACAGAGGAGTCCATAAACCTGTCAGTTAACCACAGTTAATCTGTCATCAGAGCGTCTGCAGGCGTTGAAATAAACGGGCACAAAATGGCTGCTACAAACGTGCAGTTATGAACGCAAGAATGGTTGAGGATCAGCAACTCAACAGGATGAAGCTAAAATAAAACAATGATGCAGTTACACACCAATGACTTCACATTATACCGACAACATATCAGAGACAGGGGACAAACAGCGTCAGGACCACGAACTTCCTCTTCCAATGTCCTCTGCGCTACAGTTACAGGAGCAGGGGGTGAGCGTGAATCAGTACGAGTTGGTGTTTAAACCCTCCGAGCAAAACCTCTTTGATCCAGCATCTCTTTTTTTTTCCTGCGGGCAGCAAACCACCCATCGCCGGCTTTGGCTTCCTTTACGAACGAGCGTCTCCTAATGACATCACTCCTCCTGCTCATTTCCTGTCGGCGTGGAAAGCCTCCACCGTATCCGCTCCGTCCTCCCGGAGGAAGCGGGTCACTTCCCCGAGCAGGTAGCTCGCTGACGGATAGCTTCCTCGTCTGGCGGGGCCACATGGATTGGGACGCTACTACGCATTGAGTCTCCACCGGTGCAGAATATTCCAGTAACATGTACATGAATTGAAGCTTATAAAACCCCTTTCCGGACAAATAAGGGGTCTTTCGCATGCAGGAAAGAGCGTCGCCCCACAGCTTCCTGCTTGCACTGTGCTCTGTCCTCATCCTCAGTCTAATCCGCCGCAGTCTGATCAGTCACATGACCGAGCAACTTTTGGCTTTGTCCTTCCGGAGGTCCGAGGCCACGGCCGCCAGGTCGGGCCTGCCGGGCATGTGTGAAATCCTCTTGTTGCCGCGGGTGGCCTTGCTGCGCTTGACGTTCTTGTTGTTCTTGTTGATGCACGCCAGCGTGGCCACGTGGAAAATGTCTCTGACGCTGTTCTCCGACTGCTGGGCCGAGCACTCGATGTAGGGCGCCGAGATCTGCTTGGCCATGCTGGAACCCTGAGGAGGGAGAGGTCAAACACGGTCAGCGCCGGAAGAAAAGGGCTCGCAGGTCAGGTCATTTTTTAAGCACAATGCCAACAGGATTTTCTCTCTTAGGGATCAGTTATGGCTTAAAATTGAGCACAATAAGCGATTATTCATGAATGATTCCGGTCACAAAACTGCTTTATTAATTTTACCTGGTCATAGGAGACGGGTGTCTGTCTGTGGTTGGACAACTCCACCAGCGTGCTTAGGTCGGTGCGCCGGTCTGACTTGCATCCGACCAACAGCATCTTAGTGTTGGGACAAAACTCCTGGATCTCCCCTTTCCACTGTGGAGAAAAACCAAAGAAAACCTTTTAATTCATTCAACAGGAGTGGGAAAAATGAGAAATTATCTACCACCATTTAACTGCAATAAAGTGTTCAAATATGCATGTTGGCCAGAACGACCTGACACAACATCCCATGAGTTCAACCCCCCCTTCCGTCACCCGTCCTTAAAGTACAAAGGTTAAAGCTGCCACTTCCTGGAGCCCCTCACGCTTTCAACCCTGGAAAGGAACTACAAATAATCCCCACGTTTCCTCCCTGACTAACAATACACGCTCTGTGATCGATGGTATTTCTCCAGGGGCTTTAATCTGAGGCTAATGTGCCTCAGGGCTGACTGGCTGGCTGGCCGGCCGGCTGGTCAGGGGATCAAGATCAACATCCAAAGAGGAAGTTGTTGTACACCTCGTCTGTCACTTTCTGTCTGCACAAACACCACTTGACTACGAGCCAATGAGACCAATGCTAATTCTGATCACGCGCATTGTCTGAAACATGACCTGTGGCTGACACACTGTTAAAGGGATAGTTTGGGTGTTTTGAAGTGGGGTTGTATGAGGTACTTATCCATAGTCAGTGTATTACCCCCAGTTTGGAGAAACGTATTTTAAACACCTAAAAAAAATCTGTTTATGCTATATTTAGAATATTTTTGCTGGTTTACCTTGCCATGAGACAGCTGTACAGTCTATGTTTCCAACTGGGAATTGAAGCCGTTATCTATCCGCCAAAGCAACAAGACTCCTACTGGCTTTGGCGAGAGCATAGATGGATAAAATGGCTTCAGTTTCTCGTTAGAAAAGGCTGTCTGGTGGCAAGGTAAAGCTGTGAAAATACTCTAAATATAGAGTACACTTAAACTGATATTGATTCTTTTAGGTGTCTAAAATACGTTTTGCTGCCGGCCCCGTCCACAGTAGTACATTGCTTTACTCCTGTGCTGGTACTCCTGTCTGTTTCTCCAAACTGGGGTCGTCATCTACTGTAGGTAATACCCTAACTATGGATAAGTACCTCATACAACTCCTCTTCAAAACACCCAAACTATCCCTTTAAGGAAACACAGTAAACTTAACTCATGAAAACAGGAAGTTCCTTACAAAAGAAGAGCACCACCAGGTGCTTTTCACTGTCCAAAAACAATGCTTTTACATTTTTTAGCAAAGTCAGATGACTGCTGCTGCATGTCCTGCTTCATGTTCAGTGCACACATGTGGGAGTCAGCCAGTGCGACCACAGTCATCAGACGTTAACCCCCGGGCAGCTCCATGTGAGTAAGTGGCGACGACACCTCTGTTTAAACGTCAGTAAAGAGCGTTTACTTCCTTCTACCAGCCGCTCCGGGGATTTAACACACACTACGGCTTTACATCCTCACATCACAAGATCTGACGCGACTGAGAAAAAACTCTTGACTGCAGACTTGGCCTTTGTCAGCGGATCAAACTAAATCAAAGACTTTACAGTGGAGGAGTGATTAGAGTCTAAAAGCTAAAAAGACTTCAGACTGAGCCTATCAAAAGGCTCGATGATCGCCTCTTGAATGAATGTGAAGAGTTACAAACCTTCTTCATGACGCTGTCGAGGGTTTCAGGGCGGCTGATGTCGAAGCAGATGAGGACGGCGTCAGAGTCGGGGTAGGAGAGAGGCCTCACGTTGTCGTAGTACGGAGATCCTGAAACAGGAAAACAAGAGGCTCATGACAAATGTACATACAGGTTTCACACCAAGCACGGCTTTTCATCCAAAAAATTTGCACGGATATTTATAAAAACTGATTTTGTGGGTTCTTATGAAAGCTTGCACATGGATTTTTCATATTCCTGCTTTGCACGTTCGCATTGCCCTGTTGAGAAACGTTTTTTTACCCGGGTGCATACACCAGAAAATTGCACAACTTGTGCCACAAGGATTAGCACAGGTTTCCCAAATTCAAGACTGTGACGGTAGAAGGGACTTTTTTTCCCAGAGAGGCCTAAAATTCCTCCCTGAAAAAGGAAATACCAGCAAATAAACTCTACAGAAAAACCACAAACACATTTCTTGAAAGCATGAAAGCGGCCAAATCACCGCTTTCAACTCTAAAGCATTTCTGACAGTTATTCTCATATGGTATGATTGCAGCTCAGCCATAATCCCTAGCAACTAGGCGAGGAAAAACAAATAATGCCGCATCAGTCGAAAAAATGTGCTGACTACGACGTGATCACTTGTTGAAGAAATCCTCTCCGGAGAAACGGAGAACTTCAGAGCGGGAAATGACTGCCATATTCCAGATTGAAACCATGTGTGAGGGAGACGCCCATCTCTCTCCGGCAGACTGAAACATCTCCGGAGAGGAAGGGAGGGGAGGGGAAGGGAGGGGAAGGGAGGGGAGGGGAGGGGAAGGGTGGCGTAATGTCAAGGTGAGTCAAGATCACATGACGAGCTGGAGCTGACCACACACAACCAACTGCCAAGAATCTAGAGAATTTTGTTTTTGGTAAATGAAGGTTCCCCTGGGAGGTCTTTTCTAAACACTGCCGTGGAGAAAAGCCAGGAATGTGCCGCCGTCACGTGCACACACACACACACACACACGCACACACACTCTCAGGGATCTAGTTTTCCTAATCTAAACAGTCTGGATGGGAGACGACACCGTTTATACAATCTGCGCTTCCTTCCAGGCCTGGGCCTCGCACAACAAAGCATGACGATAGCTGATGTGTGCACAATAAACGCAGCGCTGCTGCATACAGAAATCTGAAACGTATCTGTGTCCACAATCGTACATTCCCAGAGTTTGAGCCAGTGGGGGGGGAGGGGGTCAAACGGGCCGGTTAGATCACTGCTACATCCAACGGGGACAATAAACAATACTGTGAAAACTGTAGGCCGAAACCCACTGAGTGCAACAAAGTCACATTTAAATAATATAACAATTGATATTAGAACATAACCTCTTTGTTTGACCAGGGTTGTGCCATTGACTACTAGGGCTGGGACGATTCACCTATCTCCTGATTCAATACTATCACGGTACTTGGGTGCCCATTCGATATGTTTTGCGATATTTAACGGTGTTTTAGGATGTCCTGCCTGTGCAATCAATGCAATTATTATTGTGTTTTTGTCATCAATTATTACAATCATAACGAGCATTTGGGAGCAGGACTGATACAGACATAAAATGTAAATGCACAGTGTCTCTATTTCATATTGTAAAAACTGTAAAAACATGTCCTTCAAACAACCGTCTTTATTCAAGTTTCTCGCCAAAATCCAGACACATTTTCTTTTGTCCCCGGGACGACGGGACGCCATTAGTCTTGAGCCCTCGATGGTACATGCGGTACCTGCGGTACTGTAGAAAAAGGAGTACCGTCACGTCTTCAGAATTTGTTGCATCGACTTTGTACCGTACTCAAGACCACCTCCCGAGGAGGTCTGAGTTTGGTTCGTTTCAGAGGAGTCTGACTTTTTTTGGCGCCCAAAAATGCTGATTAATCGCTCTGAGTTCGTTTGGAGGGACCAAGTGTGAAAACACCCAATGCATTTTACTATTCCAAAAACGCCAGGAACTACACCAAATAAATTATTTTGATGTCTTGATCTGAACACAATGTGTTTCAGATGAGAACAGGCTCGTTGCTTTCCCACTCCCTCCCTGAGGATCTGTTGGAAAGCCGCCTGATAGGTGACACCTCCGAAACAAAAAGGCCCGACTCTGAGCTGCTATCATCGACAAGACACTGGAAGAACAAGGCGAACAGGAATGTGGGATCACCCGCAAGAATTTATTTCCCATTTTTCACGGCTGTCTCACAATCAATCACGACCGCATTGCATTGTTTGAAGGTTTTCCTTTTTTTTTGTGTCAGCCTTGACTGCCTGGAACCAATCACTGGGAAAATAAGACCCTGCGACTGAAAGGGTAAGCTGTAGATTCGGTTGACATTTTACAATGAATTGATTGGTTTGACCAATGAAGGGAAACACACATATCTGAGTTGCTGGGTGCAGTGTGTGTGTGTGGTTTCCATGCGTCTCTGCACATATTCCTGTGAATTTACCTGGTGATTAAAGTATTTATAGCTGCAAATCCTCCGAGCGCATCTCAGCAAACCAAACATAAACAGGAAACTTTACCGGAGGATCAAAATGTGTCTCTGTGCAGGTCTGTTAATGGTGTTCAGGAGACTTTTAATAGGAGACGTTTTCTCTCTTGTCTGCCGTTTACTGCATTAGGCCTGCAACTGGGACTAAACTAAACGTTGAGGTCATCTTCCTGCCAACCGGAAAGATAAGAGGAAATCCCACAGCTAGTACACACACACACACACACACACACACACACACACACACACACACACACACACACACACAAGACCTGGTGACCGTCATCTAATTAGCTCCTGTCATTGTTCTCCCACAGGATCTCTAAATCTGGAAGGAAGACACACGCCCTGTCCTCCCCGTCCGTCCTTTAAACACACACTGACACACACTCCACCGCCCTCTCGCCCTCTCTTAGACATATCCCCCCCTTGTGTCTTGCTCACAGCAAATGAATCCACAATGACAAGAGAGGATACAATATACTGCGAGACAATACTTAACGTCCACTGTGGTCCTGATGAAAAACTTTCCATGACTAAGCAGAAAGAAAATGTAAAAATGTTCTTCCTTCCTGGTTTGTTAAAGAGGAACTATTATGCTTTTGGGCTTTTTCCTTTAGTGTGTTAGATCGTTTTTTGTGCATGTAAAAGGTCTGCAAAGTTACAAAGCCCAAAGTAGGGATGCACCAATCCGACTTTTTCAGTCCTGATACCGATAGTAATCCCTGGGCTTTGGGTGTATACCGAATAAACAGTGCTTAATTAACTTAATTAACTAAGCTGTATGCTTCTGGACGTGACTGGGATCGTTCTTTTATGTGTAAGGCAACATCAGGCTCGACATAAACATTGCTTTGTAACAAATAAATACATAGATATACATTTACTGAATTGTATTAAAATAACAAATCGTGCAACAGCAACTTTGTAAAAAATCTTCAAAATGAACAGGAATTACAATTCAAGTGTAAAACTTTTCAATGCAGCAACAATTTGGTCAAAACTAAACGGGAAATAAAATATATAAACAGATAATTGAATTCAAAATATCAGCCCTATTGTCACCGATACCCGATCCAGCTATTTGAGTCAGTATCGGCCCAATATCCGATCTGGTATTGGTGCATCCCTAGCCTAAAGTCCACGCCAAAGGGAGAAACACTGCTCCTGAACTGCCTGAAACGCCTTGATTAAAGTCCCGCCTTCTCTTCCGTAACATGGTGATGTCACCAAGTAACACATTTGCATAACGGCTAGTCTGGCACGCCCTCAAACAAAGCTAATTAAAGCAGAGCTGGAGCGGAGTCCGAAGAGTTTGGTTCGGTTGACCAATCACAACAGAGCGGGCCAGCTGACCAATCAGAGCAGACTGGGCTTTTTTGGGGTCGGAGCTCAAACAGAGCGTTTCAGACAGAGGGTGAAAAGAGGTGCTGCAGCACAGCTAGTATGAGAAAAATAAAGTGTTTTTTTCAACATTAAAGCATGTAAACATGTTCTAGTAGAAACCCCAAAAAACAGGTATGCACCTGAAAATAAATATAATAATAGGTCCTCTTTAATGTTCTTTTTCAGACTGATTTCCACAACAGCTGGGATGAAAGGCACCACTTAATGCAGCATGAAACGAGTTGGAAAATGCTCTATTCATGTAATGTGACTCAATATTCAAATCCCCAGATGTTCCCTGACTTCCACCAAAATACAAAAGAATCTGTTATTTCCTGATGTTTTCCTGCCTGGAATACAGTTCGAAAATATTCCATTATGTTTTAAGACATCCACACTTTTCTGTTGCACAGCCGTCACACAAATGGCTTACAGACATGGAAATGTACTTTATCTCACGCAGACACACACACACAGGCCTGAGGTAAGCCAGCTGCGACCGACAGTCTGGAGGTATGGCCAACAGGTCTGCAGGCCTGCTGATTTACTGCATAGCTAACATAGCCGAGCAGAGCTGGGCTGAGGGGCTGGTGAGAGCATGTGTGCGTGTGGAGAGGCGTTAAGCCTTCGGGGACACCTGTGGAAACAACAAACGGACGACAGGAACGTCCACCCATCCCACACCGCTCGGCTTAAATATGCAACGTCTCACCAGCCAGACACATTCAACGTAAACAGAGAGGAAGGGCAATTTAAACTGAAGTAACCTGCATCAACATCAGCTGTAGTTGCTGTGGTTACCAAGATATCTGCTGCTGCAAACACATTTGTAAAGGTATCTAATAGCTAATATATACAGTATTAGAGGGATGGAGAGAAAATGTTGCTAAACTATTAGTACTACTTTCGGGACGGTTGAGGATTTGGATGGTGATAAAAGTTAGTTTAGAGCTCTGGTAGGTCACAGAGAGCCAAGAGTGCAAGGTGTTCAGTGTCAAGACCGGACGCGGATTGTAATGTCAGGTGTAACATCACACAGAAAGTCCTTCAACGACATTAGCAGACAGGAAGCCTATTAATCTCTCCCAGGATCCCACTGTCCTTAAGTTCATGCACTGTATCGCCATCGCCTCCGCCTCCGCCACCGCCACCGTTTGCCCAAGGCTCTCTCTCTGCAAATTCCAGCGTGATTCGATTTCTCCCTGGAAACGAGGTAGCTCTTTAGTGAACTTCTCTTTCACTCCGCTATAAGGATCCGGGCCTGCTGGGTACAATGGGGGTCTTTGTGAAGAAGGAAGTAGAAACCTTCAGTCTGAGGAATGCCAGACATGCGGCTCCAATTCGCTGAGCCCAGAAATGTGATCCAACGCAACAATGGCCGCCGACACAAGAATGGAGGTGGGGGGCACAGCGGCGGAGGAGCTTACCGAGCGCATGGAAAAGTCCCGTAGTTCAGCTGTCCGGCGTTACAGGGGAAACACATGCAACATGTTCTAGAAATGATAATCTAGGGCTTCTCTATCATTATGTATCTTCCTTTAAAAAAAATCCTGTTTTTGCAAAGTGGGTCATCTTTTAATGTGCAAAGTCGGCAGCTGTTCAAATCAACACTAGAGATAAAACAACAAGAACTTTCCCTCAAGGTTCCCCGGGATAAATATTATCAAATGAGATCCGTGGGGTCTACTCAAGGTTCCCCGGGATAAATATTATCAAATGAGATCCGTGGGGTCTATAAGATTTTTATTGAGGCTTTTATTTGTCCTAGCTTTGGGAAATTGCCCAAGAAAGTTGGAACAAACACCTCACGCTGATTTGTGAAGTACTAAGCTGGTTCATACCGTCCAAACATAAGCACATTGTGAATATTTCACCAGTGCAAAGGTGTCAAATCTGATTAAACCAATTCTGGGATTAACGTCGAAAAGATTACTTGATGGGAAAATTAAAGAACAGCCATTTTAAAGCTGCTCTAATCAATATTTTAATATAAACAATGGGTCAGATGACTGTGTAATGATGAAGATAAACCCACCAATTAGCAGACATTCACTAGCTGGTGAATATGGTGGAGCATTTAGCAGCTAAAAAGCCAGATATTTTTCTCAGGAGTTGGTGGAGACCAAAACAGAGCTAAAAGGAATGAATACTGGACTTATATTTATTGTGTGGCCAGAAACATAACCCTAAATGAATGATAATGTTGCCCCGTATCTGCTCTGGATGCGTAAATATAAGCAACTGTTTGCTAACATGTACGTCAGTGTTGTGTTTACAGCTTGTTGTGCTGCCCCCATGCAGCCAAAAAAAAACATTTATGCAGGTTTAAGAATCAATAAATCGTAAAAAAAAAAAAAAAAACTTTTATAGCCGACGTCATGATTAGCCTACGTCACTGTATTAGCTGGAGGCAAAACAAAGGAAAGACTGGAGGCAGTTGCATACATTTGAGATGACAAACTGTGATTCGAGGCTCTATTGAGCTACGATATCAATATTGTAAGACTTTCTATTTGATAAGACCGTCTCTAACACCAACACTCACTGAGAGTGAGTGACTTATTCAGTAAAACTTTTCTTACAAGAAAACAAGCCAACAAAACTTGCTAAGCAGCGTTAGCTAATGTGTTGAGAGAATGATTCTGCCTCCACCTACGCTGTGGGTGTTTGTTTACTAACAGAAAAGAGGTCTATATGATTGTAAATTAAATATCTTTGAGTCGGAAAAGCAATTATAAGACATCACCTAGGGCTCTTTTTTTTCTCTATTTTCTGACATTTTAATAAGGAAAACATTCGCTGGTTGCAGCCCTGCCTGTGATTACCTCCTTTAGAGGTTGTGAGATGGATTTTTGCTCATTTCAACTGGATTGACAAGAGGCCTCGGGCACACAGCCGCCGACCCACGGGGGTTGTTCTGTTTACCTTCCTCCTGTTTACCGCTCCACACCAAACACCTTTTTCTGCAGCTCATTTAAACACACAGGCAGACAGCATAAACCGCTTCCTCTGCTGCTGAAAGACGTGCGAGGCATCAAAGGCTGTGCCCAGGCCCCGTCGGGCCCCACCCTGAGGCCCAGGAAGCAAATACAAGCACGGGTGGGAGTGGGGGATGGTGGGGGGACAAATGGAAAGCAAAGGCATTTACCTTTAATGACCTTAATTAGTGCCATCAGCCTCCCTTTTTAAACACCAACCATCTCATTAAGCCGCTCATCACTGCAGAACAAAGACAGTGGGTAGGTGTGTTTATGAAGGAGGGGGGTTGGCGGTGTTTGTCTTCAGTCTTTGTCCCGGTGCATGCTGGGGTCAAACACAGCACACCTCAGGAGATAAGGGATCGATCGGAATGGCCGATGGGTGTCTCTACAAAGGGACCAGTCAAGCCGAAAGCCGTATCAATCAGTCAGTGGGTGCATGCTGGGTGGGGGAGTCTGGCTGCATGTCCACTGATCTAATAGGAACGGCGCTCCCCCCCCCCCGTCGCCCCCCCATCCCTCGCTGTTTTATGAGGCAGAGAGAAAAAGAAAAATGGCTCCAGGCGGTCGGCCAACACGGCGCAATAAAACAAAATTCTCACTCTGGCCCGACTTTCATTTCTTCGCCTTTCCACTTCCACAGCACACACACGGCATCGGAGGGTGAAAGAATGTGAAATTTGACCTCCTTGTTTTGTTCGCCTGAGCCTAGAAAATGAGCATTGCTTACTCTGAAGTGTAAAAACACAGCAAAAAACTTGCTTTCACTGCTCAGAAAATTGAATTCTGATCTTTTAAAGTTCGACAAAGCAACTCAAACATCGCTCAGGAATTCCAGGCCGAAGACCCGCAACAGCTGGCCGTCTGCTTGTCCCCGCCCCACCACACACACACATGCTCACACACACCATAGGCCTCACTGCTGGGCTATTCACTGCCCGGGCATTGATGGATGGGAAGGTTTTGAGTTTGTTTACACACACGCACTCACACACGGGGGGGTACGCAGCAGCTGGTTTGGACCCTGAACGCTAAAGTCCGACCAACAAGCGATAAAGCTGTAGCCGGGGACACGTGTTGCACAACAAAACTTTCCCCAAAAACCGAAAGTGTGTTCTCCAGATGTGTCATTATGATTTCTTTCCCTGTTTCTGCTTTTCTCAGCTGGGAAAGAATCCAGCACTTTGATGCGTTTCTGTGTTAACGCTCGACTCTACTAAACGTTTCTATGTAGGTAAAAGGTTCCTAATCAGAGGGGAAACGTGTCTGGACTCTGGGGAAGGATTAACCCAGCTTTATTGATTAAAATGGGTCATTTCATTATTCAAAAATGCAAGCCTCTTTATATCACATGATTTTTTTAGGGAAATACCTCAGCGTCAGAGTTAATTCATGAAGATATGGCTCAATTTTAAAGCAGCAGTGGGTAGAATTGGAGCAAATATGATTAAAAAAAGTTATTTTTATAAAACGGTCACTATATCCTGACAGTAATCTGAATGAAATCATGTGCCTCTGTGTCCTCCGGTGCTGCAGACCGGAGGAAAACAACCAATCAGAGCTGATATGGAGCCTGCCGTCTCTGAGCAGCTGTCAATCACTCGCCAACTCCGATCAAACAGTCAAACTAGGCAACGGTGATCAAACATTAATCAATATTCTGTTACTGTAATGCTCATCTCTCGCTTAAAATGTTTTCAGAAACATCTTGTAGTGTAATGTTTAGCTGTAAAATGAGGAAACCTGGCAGCCATGTTGAGATCAGTTGAGGAAATACCAAGCACCGCCCACCAGCCAGAGCACAGCCAATAGGAACGTTCTCTCTGAAATTACCTCTGATAGGTCAAAGTCTCCCGTCACGGGCTGAAAACAGAGCCATGAGGAGGTGCAGAAGTCTAGTTATCTCTCAGAGCACTTGAATTACAATATGCTGAAAGGTTATTATGTATTTTTTGCCAAATAATGCCAAAAATATACTGCCTACTGCAGCTTTAACTATATCTGATCATCTCTAACCAGCAGGAGAGCATGTCCACAGGGGTCACTTGTGCAAGTGACCTGCATGTTTGGACATGTCTGGACATATTTCACCACAACAGATTTACACCCAACACAAAGCGCACAGCAAAAGAGAGGGTGACGGAGCGTATAATTACCTGAGGTGTCCCACAAACTGAGCTCGATCCTCTGCGTGTCGATTTCAAAACTGGCCGTGTAGTTCTCGAATACAGTGGGGACGTAGCTCTGCAGGGAAATATGAATAAAAGAAGTGTGAAAAATGAGCAAAATGAGGCTTATAAACAGAGGAATAACACATTATTTACCTTTAACTAGTGCCAATACAAGTAAACTTTGATGAAAAATGACCAAAAGGAGGCTTACAAACAGATTATTACCTTTAAATTACAATAACTAGTATCAATACAAGTAAACTTTGATGAAAAATTACCAAAATGAGGCTTATAAAAAGAGGTTTAACACATTATTACCTTTAAATTACAATAATGCACACTTGCTAATGTATATAGTGGGTTATTCTATGTTTATAATACACAGTAAATACATACAGTACATCTATCTATCTATCTATCTATCAATAACCAGTGCTAATACACGTAAACTTTGATGAAAAATGACCAAAATGAGGCTTATAAACAGAGGAACAACAAATTATTACCTTTAAATTACAATAACTAGTGCCAATACAAGTAAACTTTCATGAAAAATGAACAACAACTAGGCTTAAAAACAGATTATTAAATTTAAATTACAATAACTAGTGCCAATACAAGTAAATTTTGGCTTATAAACAGATTATACACAGATTATTACCTTTAAATTACAATAACTAGTGCTAATATGAGTAAACTTTCATGAAAAATGAATAACAACTAGGCTTAAAAACAGATTATTAAATTTAAATTACAATAACTAGTGCCAAAACAAGTAAACTTTGATGAAAAATTACCAAAATGAGGCTTATAAACAGAGGAATAACACATTATTACCTTTCAATTACAATAATGCACAGGGTTATTCTATGTTTATAATTTAGATTTTTTTATGCTAGTTGTAGTAGTCAGGTATATTTTTAGTGTATTCCAATATTCATTATATTTTGTATTCTATAGATATATTTCAGTAGTACATTTTATGTACTGTTCCTGCACATTGCTTGGATAACCTGCTGCTGTAACACAATAACTTCCCAATTTGGGATCAATAAAGTACATCTATCTATCTATCTACTTTGATAAAAAATGAACAAAACTAGGCTTATAAACAGAGGAATAACACATTATTACCTTTAAACGACAATATCTAGTGCCAATACAAGTAAATTTGATGAAAAATTACCAAATGTAGGCTTATGAACAGAGGAATAGCATATTATTACCTTTAAATTACAATAACTAGTGTCAATAAAAGTAAACTTGACCCAAAATGATGCTTATAAACAGATTATTACCTTTAGATTACCTTTAAATAGTACCAATACCAGTAAACTTTAATGAAAAATTACCGAAATGAGGCTTATAAACAGATTATTACCTTTAAATTACACTAACTAGTGCAAATACTCATGCATACTCATAATACTACAGCACTGTTACCACTATTACCTGCATGTACAGCTCCAACACATACTAATGCATATAGATGCATCATATATAACACATACTAATACATAAAGATGCATCATATATAACACTGTATGCATGTCCTTCCTCACTAGTAGAGCACCAGCCCATCCCTCCCTCCCCATCAGACTCACCTCTGGGAAGCAGTCCTTGGCGAACACGTGAAGCAGAGCTGTCTTCCCACACTGGCTGTCTCCCACCACCACTATCTTACACTTCACACTCTGACTGGGATCCATGCTGGACTTCAGAGATAGTTTCTGACTGCAGCGTCTCTCCTTCATTGATTTTCAGTCGCAAATTAAACGTTAAAGGTCCACAATTCCTGTTTTGTGTTGATGTAAAAGCTGCAGACTGTGTCTCTCCCAGCGTGCTGCTGCTGCCTCCTCTGGTGTCTCCTCCTGCTCTGAACCGGTAGAAAGCCAGCTGGCTGATTTTATACCGTCGCAGGAGCCAATCACAGCAGGCTCCGCCCCTACACGTCACAGCTACGTCACAGCAGCCTGCAACCTGCAACCACCAAGATGGCGCCCCCGTTTGGACTACACTGACTCTTACATGAAATACATAACTATATATTAACATTATTATATATTATATATATATATATACATAAGAATATATTAACAATATTATATATTATATATATATAAGAATATATTAACAATATTATATATTATATATATATACATAAGAATATATTAACGATATTATATATTATATATATATACATACGAATATATTAACATTATCATATATTATATATATATATACATAAGAATATATTGACATTATTATATATTATATATACATACGTAAGAATACATTAACATTATTATATATTATATATATATATATATATACATAAGAATATATTAACTTTATCATATATTATATATATATACATACGAATATATTAACATTATAATATTAGGAAGAGATTAAGACTACACAGACTCTTACATGAAATACATAACTATATATTAACATTATTATATAAAGAAGAGATTACAAGTACTACTTTGCTTTATGGTGTTGATGTAAAATGAATAAAATGCCACAATTTTGAGACATAATGTGCTGTTTCCACTAAAAAACAGGAAGTCAATTAACTCATAATGCTACTATACATAATACATACAAATATATTAACATTATTATATTAGGAAGAGATTAAAATGACTACTTTGCTTTTTGGTGTTGATGTAAAATTAATAAAATATACAAATGTCACAATTTTGAGACATTATATCGTGGTTTTAACCTTGTTTCCACAAAAGGACAGGAAGTCAATTAACTCATAATGTTACTGGCTTGTGCTAGCTAACTGCCAACTACAATTATATATGACATGCAAAAAAAATTATTAATAGTATAATATTCGGAAGAAAATACATTCAAATTGTAAAAATTAATAAAAGATACAAATGCCACAATATTGATACACTATATGCTGTTTTTCCACTAAAGGACAGGAAGTCAATTAACTCAAAATGCTACTAGCTTGTGCTAGCTAACTGCTATATTTCAGATGAAGAAAGATTAGTGAAGAATAATCATAGTCTTACAAATGAAGAAATTGTGACAGAATTGAAAATACATTTGTTATTTTGTTTGGTTTGAGGCCTAAATCCAAGATGCTAAAGTAGCCTAGCACAATATTCAAAATAAACCTGGCCAATTAAATTGTGTTTTACTCAGTAACGTAGACGTTTGAAGTCATTAAAAACATATTCTCTAAATAGTTTAGCTACTGCTAACTGCAGCCAAAGGCTCACGGCTGCGGCTACGGTTAGCAGAAAGCTAAATTATAAAATGTGTAGTTACACCTAAAATCAAAACTACTTCCAGCTAGGGGATTATAAGCTAAATGTGAGCTTTGTTTGTCGTATTTTCACATTTTTGCGTCGGCCACCGTAGTTCTCGTACACGCTTGGCACACGGGAGAAGTTTCAGTTGGTTGCAATCTGCAACCTCACCGCTATACATGCCTCCAAATCCTACACACTGCACCTTTAATACACATTGTTTTTAAATGAGGCCTCTTCCCCCATCTTACGTACATACGCATAGGACAAAATAAGAATAAGAGTAAACAAAGAGTATAAAGTAGCCTTCAGGAAAATAATTATTACATAAATAAAACATAAATAAGACTTGCTTTCCTTTAAAATCACCTGTAATGCTACTGATAAATTTGAAGCACTAGTGTTGCACTACTTACAACAAGGAGGAATAATTTACTCTTTAATATATTCCCTACACCACACACTTTAAACAATATGCTGAAAGTGGCAGTTTTAATAAAAAAAAGTGCTTTAAGATGTTTCTGCTGGGCCGAAGCACAATAAAGGGCCCGTCAAGGCTCCTGTAACTCCAATTTTATCCCAAGGTGACGCAGCAACACAACTTATTATCATCATTCCTTAAATCACTCAATTCCTACAGAGAATGAGCCCTCGGGTGCCGTATAAGCTGAACATTGTGGGCAGGTATTGATTGAGTTACACACATATAGAGGTTTCTCTTTAGGAGCAATCAAATTTGGGAAACCAATAAACCCAGTGAACCCCAGTGCTGCTTATTCCTAGTGAGCGGCTTTCCCCTCATTATCTGTGAATAATGCACGTATACTTATTGAGGCATTCATCCAGATCCTTATGAGAAGGAAAAGGGGTAAAGTAGATTTCCCTACAGGCTTGATAATGCACCACATTTTCTATCTTTTTCGGAGTGTGAGCAGACACCCTTCTGGAAGCGAGGCCTCATCCCTCAGCCTTCAGGCTACTTCCGCCGTTAATTTTTTTTACAAAAAATGGGAAAACAGCAGCGTTGTGCATCATCTCTCCCCTCTGTGACAGAGTGATTGGACTCTCTGTGTGTTGCTGGCAGTGTTTTTTTTTGTTTCAGTGAGACAGCTCCACCCTGCAGGCTGTGTGGTGGGAGTCCCGTCTGTTGTGTGGGAGCGCTGCCTCCAGGACGCAACGCTGCCAGGGATTTTACACACTATAGCTCTGCGTGTTTGGCTGCCGTCTCTGTACCATATGCATTTGACCTCATTCATATTCTGGCTGAATCAGAAGAGATTTTTACCTGCAAGGGTTGCAAAACAGTCTAAAAGAAAATACATGCTCCCTAGCTAATCCTTCCTCTGATCTTTATCATTGCTTTATGTCCACATAAATGCAGCTTGCTGAGATTGAAAGGGGCCATAGCAGAGGAGACAGTGAGCAAAACCACATTAGCTGAGGTGTTTACACACTGTGCCCCTGTGCCCTTCTCATTTTTTTTTTCCAGGCCGACTGCCGGTGTGTGTGTGTGTATGTGTGCTGCATTCTGCTATAGCCTGCAGCTTTGCCAATCTCACTTGGGTGCAGCCACACATTTGGGCCAAAGTGAGACTGTGCAGAAACATCATAAGGGAAAATGTCTCCCTTTTACATATAAGATATCATCAATGTGTGATGCATTTAGGAGTTATTTTATGTGTTCCCTTAATCTGCCATGTCTAAGTCTACATCTCTGACTTCCTACCAATCCCAATATGCCTTGCAGCAAACCACAGAGAAGGGGTATAAACCAGTAGCCAACCTCCGGGTCTAAAAAGTGAAGCCAACGCTGAAGTGCCTTAAACTTGCATTCTTTCTAACAGCCAGCAGGGGGCGACTCCTCTGGTTGCATAAAAGAAGTCTGATTGTAGAGAAGTCTATGAGAAAATGAGCCTACTTCTCACTTGATTTATTACCTCAGTAAACATTGTAAACATGAGTTTATGGTCTCAATCTCTAGTTTCAAGTCTTCTTCAATACAGCATGATGTTCATTTAGTAAATTATGGTCACATTTAGAGTCAAATAGACCATAAAGCAGGGGATGCTTTAGGGCGAGGCTATCTTGTGATTGACAGGTTACTACCACGGCGTTGTCCGGTCTGGGAGTTCTCCGTGTTTTCGTACTACAACTTTAACTCTTTCATAGTGTGTTTTCAGTTCATGAAAGTTAACTGTAACATTTCAGTTGCCTAAAGCGTTCGGTTGTACTTAGCTCCACCCTCTCGTGTCATTTCTGGTTGCAAAAAAACAAGATGGCGACGGCCAAAAACCAAGATGGCGACGGCCAAAAACCAAGATGGTGACGACCAAAAACCAAGATGGCGACGGCCAAAAACCAAGATGGTGACGACCAAAAACCAAGATGGCGACGGCCAAAAACCAAGATGGCGACGGCCAAAAACCAAGATGGCGGCGGCCTAAAACCAAGATGGCAACGGCCAAAAACCAAGATGGCAACAGCCTAAAACCAAGATGGCGACAGCCAAAAACTAAGATTGAAACAGCCAAAAACCAAGATGGCAACGGGCAAAAACCAAGATGACAATGGCCGAAATGTCCAACTCGAGACTAGAAAAACAGCAGTCCACAAACCAATGGGTGACGTCGAGGTGACTACGTCCACTTCTTATAAACTATGACATTAACTTGCCTGAGTATTTCAGATTAGAGGAAAGAGTCTGGTAAAGTAAACTCGGCATGTCTTGTATTGAATTCTGATCTATTGAGTTTTATGTCAATATAGAAATTCCCTTCCCTCTGCAACTACAGCATGTCTGATGCTGTAATAGAGAACAAAATTGACCCAGATGAACAAACACTGTGGTCAACATTAAAGTGGGTCTTTATGTTAATGGTAATGGCAGACAAGTGCCGTTGCCCAAACACTGTACATGGTTCCCAGAATAGAAACGAGGGTACCACCTGTTTCATGGTCACGTGGTGCTGTCAACATCTTGTACATCCTGTAAATTTCCATGAGGGTATGCAAACACCAACTAGTGGATATTTGTAAGCACCACAAAAGTCTTATTGTGGAGATAATGTGGGTTAACAGGACGTGTAGGTTAGCATCAGCTGGGGTTTTCAGAGATGATCTTGAGGTATCCTTGACTGAGACGTCAATAAGCTCAAATACTGCACCTCTCCTTTGGGAGCTCACTGCCCGTCACATACAATAGAATAATGCAGAGATGCCCTTGGAAAGTGAGGGATTCAGTAGCTCTGTGGATGTAACTGTATAAATGTGATGCAGGCAAATAGAATATGAGTCCTTGACTGGATGATTTTGGATGTTCAAACGCTAATTTATAATAACAAAATAATGATATACTGTGCATTTTAATTAATACGCTATAATTACTCAAATTGGTAGCGTACAAACTGGATGAGATGAATACTGGATGACCTTGGTGTGTATTCCCGTAACGCTTTATTGCACAACTAGGTCAGCATTCATCTACCTTGCAGTATTTTTTTAAAGCGATCCCATGTGTTGGCAGGTTAAATGTTGGAAAAAAGTCTGCTACAGATATTTTTAAAGCTATAAATAATTCGAATCATTCATACTGAAAGTACCTCGAAGCAGCAATGCTGTAGTTTCCAATGATGAACTCACGTCCGTGTGTGTTTTCTATGGCCAGCATCCATTGACATCAGCACAGGTCAGGTCTGGGTCACGCACCGGTGTATGGTGGACGGAACCTGCCAAAATAAAAAATAAATGAATAAATATGTCATTAAATGAAGCAAATATAATATTTCAATCGATTAAAACATTTAATCATGATTAATCACAGTTTTATATCAGTTCAAAATGTACCTTAAAGGGAGATTTGTCAAGTATTTAATACTCTTATCAACATGGGAGTGGGCAAATATGCTGCTTTATGCAAATGTATGTATATATGTATTATTGGAAATCAATTAACAACACAAAACAATGACAGATATTGTCCAGAAACCCTCACAGGTACTGCATTTAGCAACATGGTTGGTACCAATGGATTCCTTAGGTTTTCTAGTTTCATATGATACCAATATCTTCACTCCCGATTTAAAACTGAGCCCGCTACAACCTCCGAAAAATCAATTGCATTAATGCGTTAAAGAAATAAGTGGCGTTAAAACAAATTAGCGTTAACATGTTATTGTATTAAAAATAATAGTAGCCATTATTTAATTGATAAAATGTTATATCAATAAAAATAAATACATAAATAAATAAAAGGGAATTTAAACAGAAGAGTAAATAAATAAGGGAATTAATACAAAGATAAATAAATAAAAAAGCAAATTAAAACAGAATTTCACATTTTATCAGTCATTTTATCATTAATGGCTACAATTACTTTTAATATTATTTTAAATAAATAAAAATAAATAAAAAAAGCTAATTAAAACAGAAATATCAATGTATGTCACATTTTATCAGTTAATTAATGGCTACAATTATTTTTCATATTCTTTTTGCTACATTATTTATTTATTTCTGATTTTGGCAGGTTTCGTCCTCCATACACTGGTGCACATAATTCTTCCCGTGTGCGAAAGCTTCTTGGAGAACCGAATGATTTGTCATGTTGTTGCAATGATTTCCAGAAATGTGAAGCAATCACAGATACGGTAACCATTTGAAATAAAAAAAAAAAACAGTTTTTCCAAACAGGTCACAAGATGATTAAGAATGAGTAACAAATAATAAAGTGGATGTGAAGTGGTTTTTAGCTAGCGGGCCGGCAGTGCTGGAGGTGTGCGAGGAGTCTAGGTCACTGGGCCGCTCTGCCTCGGCCCCTGACAGCATGCTGCCCCACAGTTATCTCTGTCGACGCGCATTCAATCAGCGGAGCGCTGACATTTACTGCTGGGGCAAACGCAGCACACATTCAGAGGGATTTCCTCGACGGTTTAGTCACCGCGGCTGGGAAATTAAGGGCAGATTCAAGATAGTTCAGGGAGAAATAGTGACTCCTTTGTTCTTTACTCAATAACAAGTGCAGGCACCATGGGATGAATTGTAGTAGCTACAGCTTTTGTGTTAAAGGCTTGAATATCATCTCCTCTGTAGAATAAAATACATTTGGTTAAATGTCAGAGAGTAGTTTGACCTCTCAGTATTTAGGTTAACTGCTCTCAGCTCTCAGCCTTGATGTTTGGCTGACAGCAGCAGGGGGCCGCCGTCTCTTTAAAGTACTCTGGTTTCAGAACAAGAGGAGATGTTATTTCACACCAGCAGAGCCAGTGACTGACCCTTAATGACTTTATATCATACTGGATGTGTGTGTGTGTGTGTTCCTGCAATTTGCATGAAGAATAAAATGCTAAAAGCAATGACATCACTGGAATTACTGCAATTTCCCCATGGTGACATCATTAAAGGTGCTATTGATAACATTCAGCAACTAGATGTTGCATTTTCCCTCCCCCGTTCCATTGTATTTACTTCACCGCAAGTCATTGCCAGGCACTTAGCGTCAATCTGTCTTTTCCACACTAACTGGCGACACAGAGATACCACGTGACACCAACGTCGTTCTACTATTGGCTCACGAGCCTTGTTAGAAGTGGGAACCAAACGTTAGATATCTTCTACAGAGATAAACAAAACATTCATTTTGGACCCGCCAACATTTTTAAAATGATAATATTGTTTTTCCAGGAAAAGCCATTCTTTTATTCGGCACCTTTCTTTTTTTTGTTATAAATAATCGTCTTACGGCTGTCAACGTTTTAACGGCACAAATTTCTTTAACACATTAATGCAATCGATCTTTCGGAGGTTGTAGCGGGCTCCCTTTTAAAGCTAGAGTGAAGATACTGGTATCATATGAAACTAAAAAACCTAATGAATCTATTGGTACCATTCACGTCATACTAGCTTATCGGAAAGGAGGCAAAATAACGCTCCAAATTTGCGCTAAATTTGAGCAAGGAAAAACTGACATAGCCATTTTCAAAGGGGTCCCTTGACCTCTGACCTCCAGATATGTGAATGAAAATGGGTTCTATGGGTACCCACGAGTCTCCCCTTTACAGACATGCCCACTTTATGATAATCACATGCAGTTTGGGGGCAAGTCATAGTCAAGTCAGCACACTGACACACTGACAGCTGTTGTTGCCTGTTGGGCTGCAGTTTGCCATGTTATGATTTGAGCATATTGTTTTATGCTAAATGCAGTACCTGTGAGGGTTTCTGGACAATATCTGTCATTGTTTTGTGTTGTTAATTGATTTACAATAATAAATATATACATACATTTGCATAAAGCAAGTATATTTGTCCACTCCCATGTTGATAAGAGGATTAAATACTTGACAAATCTCCCTTTAAGGTA
>CAKAKR010057714.1:10961-24658 GCA_916700685.1 Adelosebastes latens | reverse complement strand
CTTTTCATTCTTCATCTGTGCATCTTAAAGCTGCAGTGGGCAGAATTGGAGAAAATATTTAAAAAAAGTTATTTTTATAAAACGGTCATTTATACCCTGACAGTATATCCTATATCCTGACAGTAGTGCATGAGACAGGTAATCTGAAAAAATCATGTGTCTCTGTGTCCTCCGGTGCTCCTAATGGCATCTGCAAGATTTCACAGACCGGAAGAAAACAATCAATCAGAGCCGAGCTGGAGCCTGCCGTCTCTGAGCAGCTGTCAATCACTCGCAAACTCTAATCAAACGGTCAAACTAGGCAGCGCTGATCGAATATGAATCAATATTCTGTTACTGTAATGCCTATTTCTCGCCTCAAATGTTTTCAGAAACATCTTGTAGTGTACTGTTTAGCTGTAAAATGAGAAAGTTTGTGACCCAGAAGCCATGTTGAGACCAGCTCCAGTTCCTCCTGGTACAGCCTGTATTAGCAAGAGGCCATTGTGTTTATTGCTGCTAATCATATAGAAATGATCATTTTACGTGGTTACACCTCAGTCACATCATTTTCCTTGGTTTTACAGAAGATGAGGAGGGTATGTACAAAGTGGCCGGATCCTCCATTTTCACCTTTCAGAAAGCCAGACGTGGACACAGCATGGCCCAGACTGGTGAGAGCCTCCGTTCTCTTCTGTCATACGTACACAAACTCTCTTGGATTGCACGACACCAGCTGAATTTATCACGTTTGCAGGATATTACACACTTTATTTTTGTGTTTTTTTTCGCAAATAGCAAGCGAGTTGGCTCGGACTCCCGGGAAAAGCGTGAGCTTCAGCGCGACCCCCAACATTGAACCGTCGACTCCCACCCGATCAGGCCGCAGTGAGTTCAGCAACCTCTCCTTATTGTTTTGTTGCATTCATCCTTTCCTGTGTCCTTTTCTGTACAACTGAGTCTGTTCTGTCTCTCTCTGACTAGATCACAGAGGTGGAAGCAGGACACCACAGAGGGTGAGACTAGAAGGGATTTGTGTGCTTACAGTAACTTCTCATATAGACCTTTTCCCATTGCCATTCTGTTGCTAGGGCAACAGCTTTGGTCCATGTTTACTTCCTGCCAGCTACTGCATTAACAAACGTGTGTCTGAAATCGCATACTAAGCACTACATACTCAATATGTGTGCTATCGTTCAACAAACTTTGAACGATAGTAGTATGTATATTTTCGGACGCACTGAACTTTAATTTACGTCGTCACTTCCTGGTAGCCTCCTTACCGGATGGAGACGTGTAACCATGGTAACCCGTGTCAACTTCATGTGACCAGATGATGATTTGTGAGAATCATAAATTCTGAACTAATGTAAAAACTATATTACGCCTATAGCACACTGAATTGAAGCGTTATTGACATTACAGAGCTGTCCGTCAACGTCTGTTATGAACGTTGTCGTTACTACCACATTGCATTGTGGGATATTTATGCCGCCGCATTGTCCAGTGTTTGCATATTGCAATATTTCACCGGAAATAGTATGCAATTCATCCAGCAACCTTTATTTTTGGATGATATTGCCATTTTTCTATAATGTTGTTTTCTCAGTGTTACCTCTGTTTTTTATATGACAGAGCAAGAAGGTTCAGTTTGTCTCCACGACGCCCCACAGGCTCAGGAAGAGAATGACAAGTGAGTGTTACAATGGAAGTAGATTCTCTTATTGTTACAGTAAGTAAGATGTATAAAGTTAAACTAAAACTAAGCCGTTTGATACTTTCAGCTCCCAGCATTCGGTCAGACAGCGATAGTGAGCTGTCGCCCTCTGACTCTGAGGAGGACGAGGAGGAGGAGGAAGATGGGATGGAGGAAGAGCAGAAAGTAAAGAAAGAAAACAAGGAGAACGTGAAGACTCTGAAAACGCCCAGTAAAGCTTCGTCTGCGGCTCTCTACAAGACTCCCGCCAAGAAGAGCAAGACCACCTCTGAGGCCCTCAGTCAGCCCAGTATGGTCGAGGAGTATTTTGAAGCCCACGGCAGTTCAAAGGTCTTGACGTCAGACCGCACCCTGGAGCGTTTACACATCCCTAAACTCGACAGGGTCAGTATCTAACAGCCAGGGTTCTTCTTTTTTTAATCATGCTTTTTATTTTTTCCTTAAGAAAAAAAGACTACAACAACCTAAACCACAACAAATAAAATAATATGTACATATAACAGATAGTAAATGTAAATTGAAAAACAAACTATTCAAAATCAAAGTAGGAGAGAATTTTGTTTTTAAATAATAATGATAATACATATACATTAATTAATAAAATAATTAAAAATATATATATTTATTTTATATATAATAAATTAAAATGTTAAATTTATGAATAAAAACAAATGAGTAAATAGTAATGATAATAATAGATAAATATGAAATAAAAATAAATAAATGAATAAAATAAATTCACACACCAGATTCCCAGCACCTACAGTATTTATATCCCTGTGTAGTACATACTGTGTGTTTAAGGCACATTTACAAAAGAGTAAATAAAACAGAATATAAAAAAATAATTAAATAATATGAATATAATTAAATAAAATATTAAAACAAAATTAATTAGATAAAATTTGCAACAAAACTGTTCAGGAGACAATCTTTGTGATTTAATCCCAGCCCTTTAACCCAAACATATACCACCTGTCAGAACCACAGGATTGTGACTGTTTGTTTTTAACTCCAAGATATGTAAAGCTGGAACAGCCAGTGTTTTAAATGTACTCAATGAGCTGTGAGTTCCCGTTGGTTTGAAGCGCATCCTTGTTTTGTGTTTTGCAGGACACTTTGGTCCAGCTTTTAGAAGGAAAGCCGTCCTGCTGTTCGAAAGAGATCCAGCTGCTCCACAACAAGCACCGAAAGCACTTTAGCAAATGGATGTTACAGTTACAGTGAGTAGTGTGGTTTGCACTTTCTTTATTCCTCGCTTTTTTTGTTGTTGTAATGTTTGACATTTGGTGCAAGACAGAAGGCTTCTCTGTGTTTGTTTGTGTAGGTTGGGATTCAGTGTGCTGGTCTACGGTTTGGGCAGCAAAAAAGCTCTGCTGGAGGACTTCCGTGTGTCCCAACTGGATCAGGAAATCCACCTCGTGGTCAACGGATTCTTCCCTTCCATTACTCTTAAATCGGTCAGTATGCACAGAAAAATCTATTCAGAATAAAAATGCTTTATTGGTATAAACTACGACCAACGTAGGAGCAAGAGTGTGCATGGAACAAGGCTGGTGATGTTCTGTTTTTTTCTTATTGTCAACAAATTTCATGAAAAGACCAAAACCAGCAATGAATGTATCGTACATCGTACATTTCCTCCTGATTGTGTAACATTTTCCAGGAACTAGTGTCCTGTTAGAAGTGAAACTATATATTTATGACTCAGTTTCAGGATTTGTCTTATAGGAACCAATGGGAATGGAGCCGAGTGCCACAGATACAACACATTGTTGGTTTTGGTCTTTTTCACTTGATTTTGTTGCCAGACTTGTAGTTTAGAAGAGAAACACTTGAGCAATATTGATAAAGGTAGATTTAGTAGTTTCTTTTCTATCCTCATCATGCCATGCTTTCATTGCAGATCTTAAATGCTCTGACATGTGAGGTTCTAGAACACCAGGGAAGTTTCCGGACACCCTCAGACCAGATCCAGTACATCGCTCAGACCCTTAAAGAGAGTGAGTGTTTCTGTCAATTGTCTCTGTCTTAAAGGGAAAGTTCAGGTGTTTTGAAGTGGGGTTGTATGAGGTACTTCTCCATAGTCAGTGTGTTACCTACAGTAGATGACGGTCTGCATGCCCTCAGTTTGGAGAAACAGACAGGAGTTACCACACGGAAGCAAAGCAATGTACTGCTGTGGACGGGGCCGGCAGCAAAACATATTTTGTCACCTAAAAGAAAAGCCCACCTAAAAAAATCAATATCAGTTTAAGAGTACTCTATATTTATAACATTTTTGCCCGTTTACCTTGCCATTTGACAGCCCTTTCTGACGGGGAACTGCAGCCGTAGTATCCATCTAGGCTCCCGCCAAAGGGCACCAGACTCCATTGATAAAACCTGTAATTTTACCTTAGTTTGTTTGTGTTATTGTGTGACTTTGGTGAATCCAAAGTAACTAAAGTCACACAATAACAAAAACAAACTAACCGATCGTGGCAGCGGTAGACAAGCAACCCCCGTGTTCTGCGAAGTAAAATTACAGTTTTTTTCAATGGAGTCTGGTGGCTTTGGCGAGAACATAAATAACGGCTTCAGTTCCCTGTCGGAAACATAAACTGTATAGCTGTCTCACGGCAAAGTAAAACTGTGAAAATATTCCAAATGTAGCGTACACTTAAACTGATACGGAATTTTTTAGGTGGGCTTTTCTTTTAGGTGTCTAAAATAACTTTTGCTGCCAGCCCCGGCCTCCGCTCCTGTGTCGGTACTCCTGTCTGCTTCTCCAAACTGCAAATTAATCTACTGTAGGTAATACACTGACTATGGATAAGTACCTCATACAACCCCACTTCAAAACACCCAAACTATCCCTTTAAGCTTGTGTTTGAATTCTGTGTTTTAAAATTGGAGCGTGTCCTTGCAGGCCCAGATCTCCACGTTTACCTCCTGATCCATAATATCGATGGACCAATGCTGCGAGGAGAGAAGACCCAGAGTGCACTGGGGCAGCTGGCATCCCTGCCCAACCTGCACTTGGTGGCTTCTTTAGACCACATAAACGCTCCAATGGGTGAGTGTTTATCACCATGTTAATTATATTGAAATGTATTGTTGTAGCTTAATGTTTCCTGTGTGTTCCCAGTGTGGGACCAGTTTAAGCAGAGCCAGTTTAACTGGCTGTGGTGGGAGTGTGTAACGTTCCAGCACTACGTAGAGGAAACGTCGTATGAAAACTCACTCCTGGTGCAGCAGACTGGCGCTCTCGCTCTGTCTTCTCTCACACACGTGCTACGCAGCTTGACGCCCAATGCAAGGTACCACATTCACCTTGATATCATTCACCATCGGAGATGTTAAGTGATAAATGAATTGCTTGAGTCCTTAATGGCTCTGTGTCCTTTCTTTTTGCAGAGGAATTTTCAAACTGTTGGTGAAATTCCAGCTGGAAAACAAAGATAACCCTTCATACACAGGTGCACACGCAAGACTTCAAAATGCTGTAAAGATTTTTTACGTAAAATGTGTGTGTTGCTTTATGATTGTAATATTCTCCCATCACTGTGTGCAGGATTGTCGTTCCAAGATTTCTACCAGCGTTGTCGAGAGGCGTTCTTGGTGAACTCTGACCTCACGCTGAGGACTCAGCTGACCGAGTTCAGAGACCACAAACTGATACGGACGCGCAAGGTGGGGTCCTGTTTCACTTTAGAATAGAGTGCTGCAGGAATGACGTATTTTTGTAAGCCAACCAGGAAGTTAGCATTGCACCGGGTTCCCTCGACAAGAAGCCAATGGGATTTTTCCTTTGGGTTTTGGATTATTGCAGAAAATAAAATATGTGGCCAACAAACATTTATGATACTTACACGTTTTGTTCAGCAAGATAATCTTCAGAAATGAACACAACTTTTATGATTTTTGAAGTGTGAATGCAAGAAGTAAAAAGCTAACGTTAGGCTATAAACGAACTACACCACGGTCGCATGAGCGTGAGTATACACAGTGATTGTAGTCTCATTTAGCCACTTCTTAGCAACTGTCATTTTTAAGACATTTAAAAGCTTCAAAATTCAAAAGTGGGACATTTACTGCCGCATTTTATATTGTAGAACAAAACGTTAAAATCTCTTAAGCTTGTGTTAACCACAGACCTTATTTCAGGCATCTAACTAAAAAAACGTTAAAAAAAAACACTGACTTTCAAACAAGGCAACCAAAAGTGCTAAAATGCTAACTCATTTCTGGGTTTCAGGACTCATTCCTGCACCACTCTATTCCCAACCCTAATTTAGCACCATAACTCTCTGTAGACTTCAGTGTCTCTCAATTAACAATTATTCCCATGATCCTCCAGGGTGCAGACGGAGTGGAGTGCTTAATCGTCGCCGTGGACGCGAGCACGTTGATGGATTTCCTGGAGAACGAAGAGGGCGACTGAGGAGAGAAGGCTTTAGACCCGTATCGCTTCAAGTTCATCCACTCCACTTCACCAGCAAATAGATATTTTGGTTGAATCGGTCGCTGATATAAAGGACCAGTTACATGTGATCAACATCGGACATGAGCCCAGCTTACAGGCTCGGCAGAGTTTAAACTAATGGTTTAAATCTAATGATTGTAGCACTGTGACATTCACATGTTTTTGATTTTGATGTATACACGTTTTCAGCCAACATCTGTGTAATTAAAATCAACACTTAATAAGTTATTGCAATTTCATCTCTTTAATTACAGAAATAGATTTACATTTAGCAAAATGTTCATTCTTTTGTTTGTTACATTCTTTTGCTTGTTCAAGGCGTGCTGCTGTAAAAAAAACAAAGATAGCCAGGGAAGTTATTCATCACTCCTCCACATGTGAAAACTGTAGCAAAAGTAAGAGATGTCAGTAAACATGCCATGCATATTGCAATCAGAAGGTAATGGGTAGAAAAAAGGGGTTGTTTTTGGTTAAATAGGGAAAGAGGGAGGGAGAGGTTTGGCCCTGAGTGCATGCTATGAAATGTTTCAGTGTTGGATATCGACGGTTTTCTGCGTCTGCAGTGAATCCATTAGCGTTTCCGGGTCCAGCGTGTAAGTCTGGAGTATGTTTTGAGTAGCTGTGTGTACAATGTGAAGCTCCTCTTCATCCAAATCCTTCAGCAGCATCAGAACTGCATCGAGAGTGTGTGTCTGAAAGTACAATTTAAGTTATCATTTATTGGCTGAGATTAATAAAAAAAAGTTCTAGGAAGCAATGTTCAGAGAATGGAGGGTACCTTTTTGATTGCTGGTTTGTTTTCTCTGGTTGACGGAGAAGAAAGAGAGGGGAACTTGTCTCTGGAGAGGAGTTTCATCCCCAACTCTTCCCTGATTTTGCTAAAAAACAAATCAAGAAGGAAATGCTTTGTTCTTCATATGTCTTGACAGATTGTTTTCAGCCGATGCATGTTCTACTTCCTGTTAAGTGTCAATTGACAAGGCTTACTTGGTCTCCTCCATGTTGTAGTTCAGCGGGTCATTCTCCGTCTCTGCATCTGGAAGTCCGTTGGTGGAGAGCTGGTTTTGGATGCTAACTGGGGGGGTGGTGACCTCTTCGCCCTCCATTTGAGCAAGTGCAAGCTCATCTTCGGTCACTACTGCAAACCCACACACGTAAAATAACTACTTATCCAACACTAACCTTCTACTCTCAGGTCACACCAAAGCTTTACACAGATTTGCTCCAGTCTTTCTTCCAGTTTTGGGTGCAAATAATTTGTAATACAGTCACACACACACACTCACCTTGGTTGTCGAGCTTCTGGAGGCGAGGCAGGCAGCGCAGCACGGTGAGGCGATACCGGCTGGAGTCGGTACCACAACATGGGTTCTCAGCCAGCCAGAGCACTCTGAGACGTGTCAATGGACGCAGGAGAGACAGCTCAGAGAGAGAGGGGATCTTGTTCTTCCTCAGGTAGAGCTCACATAGAGACAGACAGCCAGCCAGAGGAGAGAGAGACGAGATGCTGTTGACACTACAGAGGGAGGGGAGAGAAAAGGAAGAACATCACAGCTAGGATTCATTGATCATTTTAAATGATTCTGTGCAAATGTAACAGTATCATATCAGTGTAATATCTGTGTGTGTGAATGTGTCAGAGAGACACAGCATCGAGTTAAAGGTCCCATATTATAAAAAAGTGAAATTTTCATGTTTTTTTTATTATAAAGCAGGCTTAAGTCCTATATAAATACTGTGAAAGTATCGAAACACTCAATCCACCGGGAAACACACACAGGCCGTATTCAGACACTCTGCATTTGAAACAAGCTGTCAGGATTTCTACCCATTTGTGATGTCACAAATATACAATATTTAGACCCTTTACACAATTTTAAACGTAAACATACTAAATGCGTCCCAGTTTATTCCTGGTTGCAGTGTATGTGAATGTCATCAGCTGACAGGAAGTACACATGGACCCAATCTGTTGCAATTCCGTCAAAATGCGCTAAAACGGAGCGTTTCAGACAGAGGGTAAATACAGGCATATTCAGGCTGACAGTATGAGGGAAAATAAAGTTTTTTTGAAAATTATAGCATGTAAACATGTTCTAGAAGAAACAGAAAATACAAGTATGAACCTGAAAATGAGCACGATATGGGACCTTTAAATAGACCAACCTGAGTGTCAGCACCTCAATGTTGGCCATTTGGGAGAAGATAGAAATCTGGAAACACAGAGTACAAGGGGAACACATATATATTACTGCATACATACATATATACATGCATGCAACTTAAATTAAAACATTAAAAAAGAAGAGTAGCAAAGTGAATTTGAGCATGAATAGTGAAAAGAACTGACAATAACCTGATATTTTCAGGTGGAATTTCATTTCATTCTCACTGTGCAATATCATTTTCCACTTGTGCAATTTTGTTAATAGTCTGTTTATTGTCAATACTGTATCTACTGCTCCTATTTTTATACTTCCTTCTATTTAAATGGTTCATATTTTGTTACACTTTGTTTAGCTCTTTTTTTTTTACTGTTAGCTGATGCATCTTGGTTTTTTGCACTATCCCCTTTGCTGCTGTACACTGCAAATTTCCACCACTGCGGGACTAATAAAGGAATATCTTATCTTAATTCAGTGTCAAACCAAATGTGATATCCATTAACTGACTATACTCACATCAGTCAGGTTGCATCCCCTGCAAAAAAAAAATGAAATGTAACGTTACCACAAATGCAAGATATACACAATAAACTGCACTTGTCAACCTCCATCATCATCAGCATGTAAACCAACTAAATGACTGGTATATCTGTTATGCTACAAAAAAATGTCAACACTTACCAGCAGTTCAGTTTCTTCACGCTTTCCAGGTCGGAGGCCTTAGCCTTCGCTAGAACCTGTTTCCGTGTTAGTTTCATATCATTTCAACTAATCTAGCTGTCGAGAAAGAATATTTTAATGCACTATATGTTCACAAACAACAAAAGGCCGCATTATGACAGGCTGAGTGGACAAACATTTCAACTCAGCTGCAGCAGCAGCGACGTTGTTCCCACCACACGGCTGCGCATGCGCGGATCCACTGAGGCGTCCTTAGTTACGGTCACATCCGGTATTATTATTACAAACATGAAAAAATATTTGTTTTGGTTCAAAGTCTTTTTATTGGTATTCTGTACAAAATCCAATAAATCACAGAAATAATTGTATAAACAAATTAAACCCCCCACCCCCTCATCCCTATAACAATATTACTGGACCATTAAATAAGCAGAATTAATTTCATAAACAATTACATTTATACATATAAATGAATTAAATCCGATAGAAACATAAACGAAACATATACAAAAAAAAGGAAAGGACCAAAAACACAAAAAGATAAGTAAATTAAAAATATTAATTATAAATACATTTAAAAAATATACCAAAAAAAAAAAAAAACCTAAGTATAAGTTGTGAATTATATGTAATATGAGGTCAGCAGTTTAAAACTTCAATGTCAGTGGTATCCATTTTTTCTATATAGATTTTTTTGTTTACATTTTCATTTTTATTTATCATTGTTGTAGGTCTATGGTGCGATGGTACGACGGAGTATTAGGGCCACATTGAGGAAAAATAAATAAATCTGAGATTTCGAGAATAAAGTCACAAGTTTATGAGAAAAAAGTCGTTGTATTATGAGAATAAAGTAAATATTATAAACTAGTAATTTTACGTGGTATTTTCTTTTTTTCTCGTAAAGTTACGACTTTATTCTCGTAACATTACGACTTTTTTTCTCGTAAAGTTATGACTTTATTCTCGTAACATTACAACTTTTTTTCTCGTAAAGTTATGACTTTATTCTCGTAATATTACGACTTTTTTCTCATAATATTATGACTTCTTTCTGGAAATCTCAGATTTTTTTCCCTCAATGTGGCCTTAATACTCCGTAGAGCATTTGCACTTTGGCCCTCACTGCATTAGACTTATATACTATATACTTAGACTATAAACTGTGTTACCTTCATCACAATGCTCAAATGTTTTGCGGCTCCAGACAGATTTTTTTTTTCTTTTTTGTCTAAAATGGCTCTTTTGATAGTAAAGGTTGCTGACCCCTGTGCTAAACGTTGAAGGATACTTCTCCTTCCATTTAAGAAGTATAAGTCGTCTAGCTAAGAGAGATGCAAAAGCTATCATATTCTTTGCCTGGCAACTAAGATGTAAAAAAAAATATATAAACATATAAAATATATGAAAATATACAACAACGCTGCACTTTTTTTTTTTTTTGGTGCAAAAGTCTGTAGTATTTTATCCGATATATAAGAGTAGTTTTAGTTTTATGTGGTAAAAAAAAACTCAAAGTCCCACAATGCAGCGCGAGCGACCTGGTAAATCGCGCCTGCGCAGTGAGCACTCTCTCTTTGGACCTACGTCTCCACTGAAACGATGGTGAGCCTTGAATGTCCCCTTCTGAATCCGTGTCAATCTATCTATTCCTGTGCTCTAAAATGCTATAATCACATATTTGGAAGCTCCGCGAAGTCCTTATTTGTGATATTTTTGCGTTATTTGTGTTGATTTTGTGATTATTTCAACACTAAAAACGATGTTTTCACGTCCTACTGAGACAGAAATGGCTGCCAGCATTACTACACTCACTAAAGCACCGGGCGGGCTAGTTCATGTTAGCCTGCTGTCGGTCGTTAAAACTTAACATTTCATGCCATTATAGAAGACCTACAGTTCTGATAATATAAACGAAGTTGTGTGCTTCATGTCTCAACAGAATCCGTAGCATTTAAACCTTGTCCACTGTTGTTGAATTGGTTTAAGTTGGATAGCTAGGTGGCTAGCTTGCTAAGAGGAAGCTAGGCTAGGCTAGCTGGTTATACCACATTGACTCATTCACTCTGCTTCTACTGGGTTTTCAGCCTAATGTAAAACGTGTATTGAACACTTGCATGGATGTGACATGATATCGTCCCCATTGTGTAAAATGTATCCTCACTATTTATTTTGCTCTGTATACAAGGTTATCTAGAATATTTGGTGTCCTGTAAGAGCACTTCTCAAGGCACATTTGTATCCCCTGTAGAAACACAGCAAGGCAAGGCAGCTTTATTTGTAGAGCACATTTCAGCAACAGGGCAATTCAAAGTGCTTTACATAAACATCCAAGAACATTGCCACAAAGTGCAAAAGAACATTAAGACATAATTAAAACAGTTATAAAAACATTAAAGATTAGAAAATAAAAACAAGCTAAAAATAAAGGCTAGGATAGAAGCTAAAATAGAATATAACACACAAGAGTAAAAGCTCTAGTGCAGTATAAGATCATTATCTGGTTTAATAAAAGGCAGCAGCAGCAAACAGGAAAGTTTTAATCTTTGATTTAAAATAACTCAGAGTTGGAGTTGGTCCTGCAGGTTTCTGGGAGCTTGTACCAAATATTTGGTGCATAAAAACTGAACGCTATATATAAAGATAGAAGACCAAAACAAAAAGTTTGTACTTACATGTTTGTGGGGGGGAAATAGCAAAAAAAACAGATGAAATTGTACTTAGCTCCTTCAAAATCTTTTATTTTTAGGTTATTTCTTCTTGGTTCTCCCCGTTACCATTACTCTATGTCTTTAACTATTATTAATTATTAAACATTGTACTACCTGGGTTAGGCGACACTGAACTTTATCGTCATGGCCAACAATGCCAATACAGCAGATTTGAATGTAAAATTTGAGAAGAGGAACAAACAGTGTTACAGCCTTTTGTTTCAGCACTAAACTGATAGCAAAAACAGTAACAAAATAGCTTAGTACCTTAAGATAGTGGACCAACAAGGGCAACAGATACTGCTCAGAAAAGCTATTTGCAGCCTGTATAAAGATAGAAGACCACAACAGAAAGTTTGTACTTACATGTGTGAACAGCCAAAAACAGATGAAATTGTACTTAGCTCCTTCAAAATCTTTTATTTTTAGGTTATTTCTTCTTGGTTCTCCCCGTTACCATTACTCTATGTCTTAAAATATTATTAATTATTAAACATTGTACTACCTGGTTGTGGTTGTGAATGTGAATTTAGAGAAGAGGAACAAAAAGCGTTACAGCATTTTGTTTCTCCCCGGTTCATTTCACAGGAGGACGCACCGGAAGTCATCGTTCCATCACATTTGTCGACAAAGAAGTGCGACCAGACCGAAACATTTACACAATAACGTCTCTACACCTCTACACCTCCTCCTGTCTTCACTCTTAAAGCTCTCTACACTTCATCCAGTAAGTATACTTAACATGTTTAAACACTTATAGTCTCTAACAACCATATATTTATCTATAAGATCAGCTTAAGTCTCAGTTCGAGGAGACTTTTATCGGGCTAACACCAGCTAAGCTAACCTCACGTTACTGTTAGCCAGAGGAGCCATTGAAAACAAGGTTAGCAACGTTAGCATGCTAACTGCTGCTTTGTAAGAGCGGCAGGAACCAGTTCAGTGAGGGAGCTGTTTACTGTTATCATACGGTTATAGGGAGCAAGTACGGAGCCCCCCTAGACCCCCTAGACCCACTAGGAGAACATGTTTATTAACTCGTTCCCTCGAGTGACTTCATAGAGCACTTCTTCCAATCATTCCTGACTGTCTAAACACTGCTGATGTACGGAGCCCCCCTAGATGATGTACTTCAGTAAAGTTGGAAAGATATTGACAGATTCAGACTTCCTTGATCAAGAGATGGTATATTGTCTTTATTTCATTAAAGAGAAAAAAAAAAAAAGCGACAGTGCCCAGAGGATCTTGTGAGCCTCGATTAGTTTCCATTATTTTATGTTTACGGTATAGCCTAGTGCAACGTATTCAGTCTTTATGGGTAAAATAAGAAAAGTAAGGAGTTCAGTCTACACAGTAGACAATGAGCTACAACCTCATTTTAATCAACACATAACGTTGGTCTCTACGCATGAGACTGTGATGAGTTATTGATCCAGGAAGTTTGAATCTGTCAATATCTTTCCCACCTTATCGAAGTACATCATCTAGGGGGGCTCCGTACATCAGCAATGCGTGATCTGTCAGGAATGATTGGAAGCAGTGCTCTATGAAGTAACTCGAGGGAACGCGACGCCTAACGGTACGTGTCCACAGACTCCGTGCTTTCCACGCTCCCCATTCATTGTCTATGCAAGCAGCCGCGCAATGCATTCTGGTAGCGTGGCGTCGCGATTCGAGAGACTAGGCGTCACGACGCCCGCTCCTCATTTGCATAAAGTTGAGGGCTCGTCTACTTTATGCAAATCACGGGCGTCCGACGTGACTCGCCGCCTCTCGGAACTCCCGATAATCTTTTAAACTAAACGTTGTCGATCCAAAATAAAGACAGATTCAGCAACTGCATGGGTTAAAAAAGGGAAAGCGTTCGTCCAATCAGGAGCCGAGTGCCGACAGCACACAAGCGTCCAATGTTGGGAAGCGTTGCGTCCCCTCGCGATAAAAAACGCCCCTGTGGACACGTACCATAATGGTACGTG
>CAKAKR010057714.1:0-10941 GCA_916700685.1 Adelosebastes latens | reverse complement strand
AAAAAAGTGAGATTTTCATGTATTTTTATTATAAAGCAGGCTTAAGTCCTATATAAATACTGTGAAAGTATCAAAACACAGGGAAATACACACAGCCCGTATTCAGAAACTCTGCATTTGAAACGAGCTGTCAGGATTTCTGTCCATTTGTGATGTCACAAATATTTACACAATTTTAAACGTAAACACTCTAAATGTGTCCCAGTTTATTCAAGAACATTGCCACAAAGTGCAAAAGAACATTAAAACATAATTAAAACAGTTAAAAAACATTAAATATTAGAAAATAAAAACAAGCTAAAAATAAAAGCTGGGATAGAAGCTATAATGGAATATAACAACACAAGAGTAAAAGCAGTTATTGCCTGTACAGCTGCATTAATGTGTGTTCATGTTGTCCACAGGCCAAGCGTACCAAGAAGGTGGGGATCGTTGGTAAATATGGCACGCGTTATGGCGCGTCGCTGAGGAAGATGGTCAAGAAAATTGAAATCTCCCAGCACGCCAAATACACCTGCTCTTTCTGTGGCAAGGTAAGGAAAAACTCTAGAAATCACCTGTGCTGCAACGAAGTCACGATCTTATTCAAAAAGCAGCAATGTTTGGATGTTGATGTCTGATCCTGTTTTGTAACCGTTATTAATGTGCTATATTTATCTTGACAGACCAAGATGAAGAGGAGGGCTGTTGGTATCTGGCACTGTGGGTCCTGCAGGAAGACGGTGGCCGGAGGCGCCTGGACTTACAAGTAGGTTTCTTTTTGCTTTGCTGTAATTCTACCTGTTCAGCTTCATCTGGCAACATATAGTCACCCAAACAGAAATTGTTGCTGTGGATATGTTTGTATCCATTAATAAAAAGTGTTAATTGAGGGCTGCATCTTCTGCTGTTGCTAAGCCCAAGGACTACTACCAACAATCATATTTTTGCCACCAGCGTGGTGTAGTTCTACCTGCTGCTGGTACCATGTCTGTTTTTTTTTTTTGCATTATTTGACATTAAATGGTCAGAGCACAGAAGGAAGTGTACCCACGGAGCAAGCAGTCATTCAGTTTTTCACCTAAAGAGCTGGATGTCTCTTAGTGTTTATATATTATGCAAGGCTTCAATGCTAATCAGCGGTATTTAAATGTGATATCTGTCAGTGATTAGCCTGTTGAATTTGTGCAATAAATAATAGGCTACCTGTTCAGAGCAAGATGGTCAAAGTATCTAATAGATCTGTTTGCAGAGCTTATGGTCAATATTGATCAATCTCGCACAGCCAGACTGTAGTTTGTAAACTCTTTAGATTTGCCATACATATGAAACCAACTACTCAAAAATTGAATCAACCCTCTCAGGTTTTCTTAAACATTCAGCGAGTGTTAACACCATAGTAACTTCCCAGTTTTGCATATGAAACATGATCCAGCAGCTACATGGTGCATTTCTTCCCTCACATTTTTTTGGAAACTACTTTTGTTGAATAATTTGGGGACATCTGACTTTTCCAGAACAGCTGCAACAGTTTTTCAATTTAAAATTGGAATTGAGAACAGCCCCGCAAATGTCACATTTTTCATATTAGATATAGGGAGGGTCCATGTCGGCGTGTCAATGGAGAGAACTGTAAATCACCCAGTGGAAAGCTTAATTTAAATAAAATAGCCATGGCCTTGCCAGACCACAATATGGAAAGTGATTGGATGGCTGTGCCCATCTACCACAAAATACCTAAACGCCTAAACGTCAGTAAATCAAAGAGCAAGTCTTTAGTGGTTTCAAATTAAGTATTTCTGAGATTGCAGAGTTATTTGCTGATGCGCTGTTAGGGCTTATCTGGAATGCTTTTTTCCCTTAATACTGAAAACTGTTTATGAAGGTGTTCCACAGGTTCCTTAAATTTAAGGCCGAGTGTCGAGGGCACAAGTAGAAACATTTGTTGCCTTAATCTAAGCGTTGCATTTCCTTGAGTTGAAGTGCATTATCAAGGAGAAAAGTGTTACATATTTGAAAGACTGCCACAATTTAAAAAAAATAAATAAAATTGAACACTGGTTCACAAGATCACTTTATTTCATCCAAATAGCCAATAATTAAAAAGCACCTGCAGGAATAATGGGAAATTTATTTGCATGACTGTAAGAGGAGTAACTGCAAGGTTCTTCCCGACAGTTGTTTTCTAAATTCAGGAAAGACAAGCTGTTAAAAACATGGAATGGGAATATCTGACGGTGGAAGTTGGGAATATTCATTACAATGCATACACAAACTAAAAATAATGTTTTTGTTTTGTCTTTTGCAGCACAACTTCCGCTGTCACAGTCAAGTCAGCGATCAGGAGACTGAAGGAGTTGAAGGACCAGTAAACCAGTGCCATGATCACTGGTGGATTTGGGACTTTTTCTATAATTTAACCGACCTGGACATGGCCTCAACATCCACAAATAAATCAGTCTGGAGCGGAAGTCTTTGTGTCTTTGGTCATCTGTTTTTATAATGTAGCAGTGAAATCAAAACTTGTGGGCCGTAACTACAAGAAGCTGTCTTACCAAACCTACATGAGAGTGAGAAGGTTGCACCATCAAAATCAGTACAAGTGTCCTAGTAGATTTGCATGTAATGGTGCCACAACAAAAGAAAGAGGTTCTCCTGGCCTGCAGTTTCTTGGCAGTAAACGCCTCCACTGTATCTTAGTAAATCTGATGATGGTGGTTTCACTCTGATACTGCAGTTAGAAGTATGTTCTATTATCGCCTGTGGACAATGAGGCTTTAAGTTTGAACTCCATTCCTCGGCCACAGTGCCCTTAGCCTATTTGAGTGCACAGCAAATGAAATAATACTGCCGACTCTGGAGCAGAAGGTGAAAACATTTCATTGAATGGTCCAATAATGCTTGTAAATTGACATTATAAACAGTAATTTGGTAAATACTTGGGCAGAGCTTAAATGTGGAATATATACCTTTTTCATAGCAGATATTTCGACTTCCCATAGTATCTGCATTCCATGTATCAGAAGTGACTTACCTCTGGTGTTGTAGAGTAAAGCTTTAATGTCCCTGAAGGGCCATTAAGTCAGTAGTAGTCAACATTAAATATGAACAAAATGGCAATCCATACAACACACAATAACAATAAAAACAGACGGGTCAATGACAACATCGCTGTTGTCAGGACCATGGAGCCTGTGTACTTCCTGCAGTGGTCAGTCTGCTGTGAAAAATGTTTATTACTGGTACTATATGGGATGAGATGGTTCCATAAATACTGTATATTACAGTGGATTTTGTATACTGTCACTTGGACCGCAAAGAAGAGATACAGAGGTTTTATTTTTTAGATATATTTTTAAAATCTTTATTGATCTTCAGTACGTGTGAATAAACATACTGGTACCTACAAACAACACAATAGTAAAATAAATGTGGAAAAATACAACAACTTCGAGACAATGTGCAGGGGCATTTAAAAGAATTGTACATAATTTATATATATATATTCAACTTTTAAATTCTATTTAACTGTTAAACTATATGTATTTTTTTAAATAGTTCTTATAATTCTAAACAAATAACGGTTTGCCGACTAGTATCAGGAGTAACTTGTCCAATAAGATTTAGAATGAAACATATCTCAGTAATATAAAAATAGAATAGAGGCACAGAAAACATGGTTTATAATCTTAACTATTTCTCAATCACATCACTCATGACTAAATAAGTAACAACTGAAATTTTGGAAAAAGTAAAAAAAAAACATAAAATTCACCAATTGATTATTAACAAGTACAGTGTCCACATGTATTGAGAAAAAATAACCCTGTTTTGTTTTTAACACATTTAACTTCCTGAAGATGGCAGCAATGAAACACCAAATACAACAGCTGCCGTAAAGCGTCCAGCAGGTCGCGAAGTGTCGTGCATTTCCCCATGGATATATTATTACAGCCTTTGGTTCAGTAGGTCGAAGACACAAGAATGGCTGCGTCCAGTGTTTTCAGACCGGGCTTGTTCAACCATAAAGTTGCAATAGTAACAGGCGGTGGTACCGGTATCGGTAAAGCTATCTCTGCAGAGCTGCTGGAGCTGGGTGAGTGATGAAGTGTTTAGAGCAGTTTGAAGTGAACAGCAGCTGACTGACAACAAGTGAACTTCGACACAGATAGAAGAAGACAGGTTGAAACCAGACTGTCAGACCAGCAAAGACCTTGAAAAGTGTGACACTGTTTAAGCACTGTGGAGGTGCAATGTTTGGTAACAGCTAGCAATGTCAAGTATGTGAAAGTATGATTTTAAAAACACGTTTACAGTGTGTGTTAGTGCAGCATAAATACCCTGGGTCACAGAATTTAGTGCAACACCTGGACATATTATTCTCTGTCCCCCTTGGATTTCAGTAACTTGAGACCTTTGTGTTTGTCATGGCTGAATAACTTTAATATGTTGGCCTGATATGATACAAAATAAAGTGTCAATGGTAATAATATGGAGGACCACAATAAATAATAATAATAATAAAGCATCTAATGGATTAATAACTAATTGTATAATTGAAAATAGTCAATAAATTTGTTGTTGCAAATTAAATTGACTAAATTACAAAGTAATTAATTATTTGACATTTTATTGGGGAATTAAAAGAATTATAAAGAAGAATTTACAAATGAAATAATAACCCATCAATAAATGGTTCAAATAAAAAAAGGGATTTAAAAAAACACCATAAAACAGTCAATAAGTACATCATTTAAAAATACATTAATTAATTCATAAATTATTAATGGAATTTACAAATCTATTTGAAAACGCAGTTTAAAAAGAGAAATAAATAAACGGATTCACAAATTTAATTAAGAATCGTCTACAGATTTTAATCAGGCATTTAAAAGGGCAACATCCTTTCTCATTTGCATTAGCATTTCCCTGCTAAACTCATTAGCTATTGGATTTGCTGAGTAATTTTGGAAAGAATGCAAGTTTAAGGCATTTCCACATTGCCTTCACTTCTCAGACCCCGGGTGTTATCCACTAATGTATCTTTATTTTGGAGTCATCAACATGAGAAACCACACAGAAGCAAGTATTCAATGACTCTGACTTGTGGCGACCTCATTCCAAATAATCACATAAATCAAATTGCCTCTTAAAGTGAACAGACTATCAGTACTGTTATCATAGATTTGTCATGGCTAACTATTTTTTCTCCAGGTTGCAATGTGGTTATCTCCAGTAGAAAGGCAGAGAGGTTGCAGGCGGCAGCTCAAGAAATGAGACAAAAAATCCCTGCCTCCAGCCCGGCGTCTGTCACTCCTCTACCATGTAACATCCGAAACGAAGATGAGGTGGGCCTCCACACACATTCACCCTCTGGATCTGCTTAATGCTGATGTCGGTGCCTGATACGCCTGTTTTGATCCCCTTGTGCCGCAGGTGAAAGACCTTGTGTCGTCAGTGCTGAAGCAGTACGGCAGGATAGACTTTCTGGTGAACAACGGAGGAGGTCAGTTCACCAGCCCGGCAGAACACATGTCCTCTAAAGGCTGGAAAGCTGTGATAGACACCAACCTGACTGGAACCTTCCACTGCTGCCAGCAGGGTAAGACGCAGAAAGACTAACACCGGCTCAGTGTGTGTTTGTTAAAGCTCTCAGTGTGACTGTGTTGCCGCTTCTATCCACGCAGTCTACACCGCATGGATGAAACAGCACGGAGGTGTGATCGTCAACATCATTGCCGACATGTGGAAAGGCTTCCCAGGCATGGCGTAAGCAGCACTGCCCACCAAATTCACACGTGAATTTACAACTCGCACACCCTTTTGTTGAAATCTCTCTCCCTCACAGCCACACAGGTGCAGCGAGGGCAGCGGTGGACAACTTAACAAAGACTCTGGCAATCGAGTGGGCAACCTCAGGAGTCAGAGTCAACTCTGTTGCACCTGTAAGGTCACGAGTTAATGCAGAATAAGTGTTGGAGGTTTTTAATTATGTTGTAATTTCAAATCTGTACCTTTGTCCGGTTGCAGGGCACAATCTTTTCCAAAACAGCAATGGAGAACTACAAGGAGCTGGGACCAAGTCTTTTCAAGATGTCTATTCCATTTAGCCCTGCAAAGAGGCTGGGAGTACCAGAAGAGGTGTGTAACCGTGTAGTGACACCCACAATACCCCGAAGAAAGGCACTCATGAAACTCAGAGCAGCGTTGTTATTTAAATTTTTAAGTATGCATGAAAAATAGGGTGGACTGTTATAACTTGGATAGCACTTGCCCTGGGGTGTCGGTCGTAACACACTAGGCAGGAGACAGGATGGAGCTTTAACCGTTTAGTGACTTTAGAGCCATTGACGTTTTCACGTCGGCCAATGTAGTTTTCCTATATACGCTCGGCAACACGGGAGAAGTTTCAGTTGATTTAAATAGAAAATAACTGGTAATCGAGAGCAATAGATGCAGAGTATGTGCTTTGTGTCTGTTGCTTTGTTGCAGTGTCACAGACTGTAGTGATTTCTTCTGTTTGTTTTTTTTAATTGTGTTTCTATGTTCAGATCTCATCAGCAGTGTGTTTCCTGCTCTCTCCCGCTGCCTCCTTCATCTCCGGAGCCACCCTAAGGGTTGATGCTGGACAGAGTCTGTACCACTCCCCATGGGAGATACCCGGTACGTACATCTTGCTGAAGCATCCGCATGTCGGTCTTTACGGTATTTACTATACAGCGTACTATATAGAGTATGCTAAATTCTTGTGTGTTTGTCTCCAGACCACAGTGCATGGCCGGAGGCTCCAGAGGGGGAGAACCTGGACGCTATGAAGGAGCTGCTCAACCCACAAAGCAAACTCTAATTTACTTTTGTGTCATAGTCTGAGCCCAGTGCATAAACACACACACTTGGCCAACAAGCATCATGGACACTGAGCTGTACAGGAACCACAAGCACTGTCAAGGAAACAAGACACCATAGTGGCCTGGTTATAAGACACTGTGATTTATTATTGCAAATGATGTACATAATTATATGTAATTAATAGTAACACGTGTGTCTGATTAATTTCTTGGATAATTAGTTGTGACAAACTGTTGAAATGTATGTAGAATATATTTTCCATTGCCTTTGTAAGTTGGTAAGTAAACATACAGTGCTGTTTTTAACATAAGTGCTCCGAATGGAGACAAAAGACAGAAACAACACAGGAAAATGGCAATGATTTTTTTTTTAAATGCACTGATTTTGTGTCTCTGAGGCTGTTTCAAAGTTATGAGCTACAATGTCAAAAGCAAGATCACCTTTAGTTTTTAGCCTGGACCTTGATGAAATGGATGATTGACATTGACTGTCTTTGATGTACAGTAATTGTTACTTTAATATCTTAACGTAACATGCTTCCTTTGTTTTGTAATTTTTAAGTTCTTTGTTATTGAAATTAAAAATCTTTGGATAATAAAGGACAAATAAAATGTTTTTGTCATTAATGCCTGTAGACTATTAAAATAGTCTAATTATCAACCTCCTGGTAGACTATTAAAATAGTCTACCAGCAGGTTGATAGTTGAATAAGTATTTACATTAGGATAGCATCTAGTGATCCCTTGTGGTCCTGAACAGTAATGAATATGTGGAGTAAATATATACAGATTAATAATATTTTATTTTATTTTGTAATGCTGAAACAGATACTTCCTTACAGTTTCAAGATTCAAGATTCAAGACGTTTATTGTCACACCGGTTATACAAGTACAATCGTGTGAAATACTTTTTGCTGGGAAGCTCCATTAAGAAAACAGTAAGTTAAGCAGCAAAAAAATTATAAAATTAAAATAATAGTATATTTACAAATAACATACAGTATAATAATAAAGGAAGTACTTGGTATATGGTAACTATAGAAGCAATATAAATACATATATATTTGTAAATACACTTATTTATAAATACACTTATTTATATATATATTTATATATTTATTTATATTTATTTATATTTATTTATATATATATATATATATACTATATATGGGAGCAGTAGAGGTTGCATACTATAAAAATATTGCACAAGCATTTTTCTTTTTTTTATATTGCAATGATTGAAGTATTGCACTTGTTTATTGCACTTTTTGTGAGGGAGAGAGTGTTGTATGATTTATCTGTTTAAGAGTATGTCAGTTTACAAATAAACAAACGGATATTACTACAATAAATAAACGTATAGTGTTACTAGATGCATAAAAGTGCTGCACTGCTGTTACATTGTTTTGCACAAAACGCCCTCTCCTTTAAAGAAACGCTTTGGTATTTTGTCCCTGTTGCTGTGCCGTAGTGCTGCCGTAAAACAACGGTAGCTGTCGCAAACCTTTAGTCCAGCAACAGAGGTCACAACAAACCAGTCAGGTACCGAGTTTTACCTTTTAAATACAAGTTTACATTTCTTTTGTTGCTTTTTCACAGTGAGTGACAACACTATCTAACACATATGAAGGTGTAGATACTGTGTCTTAGGACAAAATGCTTCAATTGTATTTATGTAGCGAGATAACGTTATGCTAGCTGAGGAAATGCTTTGCTACACAGAGGTTTGTGTACACTTAATCAATAATAAGATTAATTGAGTAGGAAGGGAGCCTTTATTTTAGGTAGGTACGTTAGCTATGTAATCAATGTAATCAATAACAGTGAGTGGATTAAGATAGCCAGCCACTGATAACGTGAGGCTTGTGGCAAATGTTGAATAACGTTGAACACCAGTGAACTTTAGCAGGTTTAATGTCAGCAGGTTTGTTTCTTTAGCTATTTATTAGGAAAAGTACACAAAACATCAAACAAAAATATCAATAAAGATAATTGTGCCACGGTTTGATTGATGTGGTTTCAACAATAATGAAAACAAATACAAGAAAAAAAGGAATAAGGACAGTTTATTATAAAGTATATGTCTGTATGATGTGACATTAGTGGTTGTAATTAGGTATGTTATAGAGTACTTTGATTGATTTAGCTTTAGTGTAGAAACTTGAATTTAGGGCAAACTTGTGAATAGTTGTTTGTCCTGAGAAAACCTAAAATACCAAGATTATGTGTTGAACCAATTCAATGTGAACTGGTATATTACAATAGACAGCAGCCATGCATATTAGGTATGTTCTCTTATATTTATTTTATAATTGTGTATGTATTCCCTACCTCATATTTTATCGAACAATTTGCTATTGTTGCTGCTATATTTATAATGTTTATAATGATGATTATATTTTACTTCATTATTGTTATTCAATTGATTGATTGATCGATTGTCTATTATACAGGGATGAGAGAGTAACAAACAGGAACAAAGAATCTCACTGCCATGTCAATGTGTATGTGATCAATAAACTAAACTTGAACTTGAACGTGATTAACTTCCATAAGGACAGGTGCTAAATACCTTCACCTCATAATGTATAACCAGTGGCATAGTTTTACATGTCTGTTTATACAATGAGCATTAAAATGTGTTTGGAAGTAAAACAAAGTTGTACTAATCATCATTTTAATGTATGAGCCTTTTGCACAGGTGATTACGTTTACATGGCAGAAATAAGCTGCAGCTTTGGTCAAAATGAACACTCTTTGATCACCAAAACATAGTTTATTTTTGAAGATACAGTATGTCCACGACCCTTCACAGTAAAACACATTTGAAAAAATGTCCAAGTTACATGTACATTATAGACGTAAACAAAGATGGAAACCAAAGAGTTTTAAAACTTTAAAGCTAGAGTGAAGATACTGGTATCATATGGAACTAAAAAACATCAGGACGTAATTAACTATGGACAATCATGCGATTAATCGCGATTCAATATTTTTAATCAATTGACAGCCCTAGTAATTATATATAATCGTATATCCGTATCTGTTTTCAGCATGGGAGGTGACCACGGCCACAACAAGACGTCCATGCCAGACTGGCGGCAGTGGAAGACAGAGGGAACACCACTGGAGTTCACACAGCAGAGGCTGGCAGCCCGGGGCCTCAAGGACCCGTGGGCACGGTCAGTATTTCTACCTGCATGAAATATAGTTGATATTTAAGTCCTTCTTATTCCTGACGTTGCTTCCTCTCTATCTTTCTCTCCTGCCACTCTCGCTCTGCAGCAACGAGGCGTGGAGATACATGGGCGGCTTCGCTCGCAGTGTGCCTCTGTCTGATGTGCTGCTGAGAGGATTCAAGTGGGGCTTTGCCGCCTTTACTGTTGCTCTGGCTGTAGAGTACGCCCTGTTCCCACCCAAGAAGGGCGGCCACTAATGCTCATCATTGTCCCTCAAGCCCAGACCATAATGGAGTCTAATAATATTCTGTATTTTCTGTTTATTAAATATTTGTTTTGATCACTGCATGGTTTCCCTTATTCTTCATAAACCCGGTCACATCTAGAAAACCATAAACAAACTTAACTTTGCATTCATATTTTAATGACCATGATGTTTTTTTTAATCTCCCTTGACATACAGTGTTATTGCTGAGATGAAGGTAGCACCAGGTCAGTCGAGCTTCCTCTTCCTGCTCAGTTTCCGGAGGCATAGTTTCAAGCATTTTACTGTCAGTATTACGAAAACCAGCACCACAGTAGTCAGAAGCGCTATGACATCCAGGCAGTAGTACTGGAGCCAGTTGAGGTCATGGACAGCAGCTCTGAGATGTTTTGCCCCTTTGTGCCGCATCACAAATTCTGTCCAGTACACTGAAAGGTCGAGTGGGTCAATTGGCCGGTCTTTATGGAGAGCCGACAGCTTCTGCATGTTCTCTTTATACCTGGATATAAACAGATTGATGGCAAGAGTTGAAGAATACAACATAGAGAAGTAGATGGTATGAAAAGCAGATTCTTTTATATTTTGATCATCATCAGCACTAAGATTTAAGGAGCTTATTTTTAATGAGATAAATTGTGAGCGACCTTCTGGGGGGGGGGGGGGGGGGGG
>CAKAKR010057713.1:0-10129 GCA_916700685.1 Adelosebastes latens | reverse complement strand
TGGGACTTGACTTGGGACTTGCCTGTCTTAAGTTGAGACTTACTTAGGACTTGCCTGTCTTGACTTGGGACTTGCCTGTCTTAAGTTGAGACTTAACTTAGGACTTGCCTGTCTTGACTTGGGACATGACTCGAGACTTGTCTGTCTTGACTTGGGACATGACTCGAACTTGCTTGTCTTGACTTGGGACTTCGCTAACCTGGAACTTTACTTAGGACTTGCCTGTCTTGACTTGGGACATGACTCGAGACTTGCTTGTCTTGACTTGGGACTTGAGTGCAAAGACTTGAAACTTACTTGTGACTTGCAAAACAATGACTTGGTCCCACCTCTGGAAGATCGACACCACTCTGTCATCCTATAACTATAAACCAGATTTTGTATACGCGTCTGGTTTGTGAGTGTGTGTACGTGTGTTTCCTCACATTTCACCATCACCATGTAGACATCGATGGTGCAGATGGGCGGCTGGGGCAGACGCTCCCCTTTCTCCAGGATGTCTGGGATCTCTCGCGTGGGGATGCCGTCGTACGGTTTGCCTCCGAATGTCATCAGCTCCCAGATGGTCACTCCTGGAGGATAAGGACAAGACGGACAGGGAGAGACGGGGAGGTGAGACAAAGAGCCAGAGAGCAACAAGATAAGCAGAAAGATAAAAATGCAAATAAAGCAAAACAGGATTTCAGGTCACTGACTTCTTTCCTCCCACAGATGTGAGCACAACAGACAGTGACGTCCACACATACAGATAATACATTTAGCACCCACCGTAACTCCACACGTCACTCTGATGGGTGAACTTCCTGTAGTGGATGCATTCCAGAGCCATCCATTTAATGGGCATCTGAGGAGAGAGGGATGGATGCATAAAGATGAGGGTTTTATGATGAAACAAGCTAGAAAATCTGAATTAGAAGCTATCTATTTACACCTGAATTGAAGAACTTTCCATCATGATATTTTGCCATTTCTTTAAATCTAGCGTTTGTGAGATATTGGCGAATCGACGGTGCTTTTTGCTTTGCTCAACATTACTCAAGTACTGTGATTGATTAGCTTCAGTCCAACCCAGAGACCATCTATAGCGAGCGTGCTCTTTAAGGCACTAAATGAGATTGTATTGGCCAATTGTCTCATATTATTGGGACTTGTCAGTCTTGACTTGGGACTTCACTTGGGACTTGCCTGTCTTAACTTTGGACTTAGGACTTGCCTGTCTTGACTTGGGACTTGACTTGGGACTTGCCTGTCTTAACTTGGGACTTGGGACTCGCCTGTCTTGACTTGGGACTTGACTTGGGACTTGCCTGTCTTAACTTGGGACATAGGACTTGCCTGTCTTAACTTGGGACTTGACTTGGGACTTGCCTGTCTTGACTTGGGACTTGACTTGGGACTTGACTTGGGACTTGACTTGGGACTTGCCTGTCCTAATATGGGACTTTACTTAGGACTTGCCTGTCTTAATTTGGGACTTGACTTGGGACTTGCCTGTCATGACTTGAAACAAGCTAGAAAATGTGAATTAGAAGCTATCTATTTACACCTGAAATGAAGAATTTTTCCATCATGCTATTTTGCCATATCTTTTAATCTAGCGTTTGTGAGATATTGGCGAATCGACGGTGCCTTTTGCTTTGCTCAATATTACTCAAGCACCGTGATTGATTAGCTTCAGTCCAACCCAGGGACCATCAATAGCGAGCGTGCTTTTTAAGCTCCTAAATGAGATTGTATTGGCCAATTGTCTCCCATTATCTCAGTAGCCGGTAGGTTTACAGCAGGCAGTGCGTGAGATAGTAATAAAAACGCACCCTTTGACATTCCTGACAAGGACAACGGCACACGTCGCCATCTCCTAACTGCCATATGATTTCCATATTGACTGTAGGGGGGAATTTTCAGCCGCAGAGCCCACTGAACAAGGCAATTATCTGGCCTTTTGCGTGTGAACGCACATATGCACACACATGTATAGGTCATTTGAAATACAGCCTGACACACGCGCTCGCTCTTCAGGGAAATGAACAGGAAGAGGGGAAATGAAATGCTTCAGGTTGGAAATGTGTTCCACCTTCGTCTCTGTTGATTTATCTCTTGTGGCGCATCTATTTTTATGCCGTACATGTATATCTGCTGACAACAGCTCTCATTCATCAAGGCTTCGGCGAATACCCACATGGAGTCAAATCACTCAGATGGTCGTATTCATGAAAATACTTTATTCTTTATCTGCCCACAGCTCCAACTCGAGATGCGGTGGCTACCTTCAGGCCTCCAGCTGAACAGATGCAGCAATGAACAAGCCAATTTAATAAAGGGAGTTGATCAGGACAATTTGCATAGCAAGTCTCAAGCGAGGAAAAGAGAAGGGGCTTCTGATTAATGTAGCCCGGGTCCCCAAACAAAACAAACTGATTGGAAGTGAGGCAGCATTATTTGTTTGGATGAAGTGCTTCTAAATTGTATATTATTGAAGTTCACCAGACTTTGCCTGACCAACACAGCTCTGAAATTGGTAGAGATGTCACTCCATGACACATCGAATACGTTCATTTCTGTTTTGTTAAGATCTCCAAATCGAAATGTCTGATGTGAAATAGGAAAAGACAAACTATCTTCTTCTTTTTGATTTGATATGAGGTTACACTTTCATGTTCGCAAATGAAACATAATAAAAATAATACATAATACAAATTATAAAAAAAATAAGAATTGAAAAACAGATACATTTTTGATATATTATATACCAGATACTAAACAAAAATGTCTTTATTATTGACATTTTATATACTAGATACTAAACAAAAATGTTTTTATTTTTGACATTTTATATGCTAAATACTTAACAAAATGTCTTCATTTTTTGACTATTTATTGACTAAATAGTAAACAAAAATGTCTTTATTTTTGACATTTTATATAGTAAATACTAAACAAAAATGTCTTTATTTTCTGACATCTTATTTACTAAATACTAAACAAAAATGTCATTATTTCTGACGTTTTATATACTAAACGCTTAAAAGTTTCATAAAAATAACAATAATGAGTAGATTATAATCTTATTTACTAGTTTTAAAGTCAGACTCTACAGTGCTACATAGATGCACACACACATTCAGAGACACACAGATACTTTAGGCCCTGGAGCAAAGACCTTTTGTTTTATTACCTTCTGTTTGCAGTATTTACTACTTATGTCAACTGTTTTTATAAAAGCTTCCCTGTGTGTTAAACCGCTGTCAGGTAGCTGGGTTAAGTACTGTACACACACCGAAACATGCTCACGCCTCCACTTACACCAACCTTGCCCCCGTCCGCGTTGTACTCCTTCTCGTCGGCGTCCAGCAGCCGCGCCAGTCCGAAGTCGGTGATCTTGATGTGATTGGGCGACTTCACCAGCACGTTCCGCGCCGCCAGGTCCCTGTGGACCAGCCTCCTCTCCTCCAGGTACATCATCCCCTGAGACAGACAGAGAGAGAGAGAGAGGGAGAGAAAGGTGAGACGACTATGAATCTTCTCTTGAAGCCGTTTATCATTTCATATCCCGTGATCGGAGCAGTCTGAGATCGTCGATGCGGCAAATGTCAGCCCTAACATAAAATTATTGTCATAACTGTCATCATCATTTCCGCACACCCACCAAACATTTAGATTCAATCTTTCATCGTTATCATACCTCATATATACGACTCTAGGAGACAGAAGCTTTTATAGCAATCCAGAGATGTCAGAAAAGTCAGAAATTCTAACTTTTGAAAAGTGAAAAATGCAGCAGAACAGCCTCTCGAATCAAGGACTCCAAGTACAGAACATTTCAGCTGTTATTACACTATTACCACGTCAACAGTCACAGGATCCAGTGTGAAAACTACAGACAATTCCTTATTAGAAATGTTTGCCTTTCAATTAAGGCTGGGACAATATGCTTATCTCCTGATTCGACACTATCATGATACTTGGGTGCCGATATGTATTGTGATTTTTTAAGTATCCTGATTCAATATAAAGATTTATTGCAATTTTTGTTAACTTTTTTAGTACTAGACCATAGCAACAAGTTGAATCATACACTTCAATGGACTTTTACTTTGGAAAATCTCCAAATTGACACAGTCAAAATGTTGGATGGTGAAACATTAGATCTGTCAATTGATTAAAATAGTTAATTTTTTATCTGTTCGAAATGTACTTTAAAGGGAGATTTGTCAAGTATTTAATACTCTTATCAACATAGGAGTGGGCAAATATGTGTGCTTTATGCAAATTTATGCATATATCTATTATTGGAAATCAATTAACAACACAAAACAATGACAAATATTGTCCAGAAACCCTCACAGGTACTGCATTTAGCATAGAAAATATGCTGTGTCAGTGTGCTGACTTGACTATGACTTGCCCCAAACTGCATGTGATTATCATAAAGTGGGCATGTCTGTAAAGGGGAGACTCGTGGGTACCCATAGAACCCATTTACATTCACATATCTGGAGGTCAGAGGTCAAGGGACCCCTTTGAAAATGGCCATGCCAGTTTTTCCTCAACAAAATTTAGCGCAGGTTTGGACCGTTATTTAACTTCCTTCACGACAAGCTAGTATGACATGGTTGGATTCATTAGGATTTTTAGTTTCATATGATACCAGTATCTTCCCTCTAGCTTTAAAACTGAGCCCGCTGCAACCTAAAAAATCGCAAGTTGCGTTGATGCGTTAAAGAAATTAGTGGCGTTAAAACAAATTTGTGTTTAATTATCGCGTTGACTTTGACCGCCCGATGAAACATATATTTGAAATGTAGCAGCCGTTAAATTCTCATGCAGGTGAATGGACATCTTTCAGGAGCGTATTTCTCTCCACTGTTACTGGACCAAGCACAACTACAAGATACAACAGGCTGTAAAGTGTGTAACATCAGCGTCTACTTCTTGTCCGACTCCAGTGTAATGGTGTTCTGTCATAACTGAGATTGGGTCTCTGACATGTCGCCTCCTCGTCCCCCTGGTAATTGGGGCCATTTTCAAGATGGCCAGGCAGCGAGAACAATGTGTGTCCTTCCAATTTGTTAACGTTGATTATGAACACCCGATGAGCAAAGCAAGTAAACGGGGGGGAAAAACAACAAAGCCTTGAGCGAGAGAGAGAACGGTAAGTTTGCTTTGCGGTGTTAATCCGTTGTTCAATGGGCTGGACGGAGCAAGGACTCAAAAACCTCACATGTGCGAAAATAATACACACATGTCACCTTTTCCTCACACACAAGTGTCATCACGCCTTCATGGACACACACTCCTCTCCTCTGAGCCAGACAGGCAAGGCCGGGCCAATTGAAGTGTATTAGACTGGATGTTAAACAAGTGGATGCCACTTTGCGGGCGGATCAATAAAAACACCTTGATGAGGAGGGAGGCAGTCATTGTGCTCAGCAGACGATGAGAAATTTCAAACCAAGGCCCACGCCTCCGCTGGCGAATCATTGTCCATTTGAAATACTTACAGTGAAAACAGCATATATATATATGTGTGTGTGTGTGTGGGCACATATCGAGGTGTTGAATTACTCGTCGCCCTGCGCCGCCGCCTCCTCCTCCCAGACAAATGTGAGGATAAATCGATCGCGCCGACGTCTGGCTCGCCGCTGGCGGAGCCCTCATCCATCATCCGCCGGCCGCACGGAGACAGACGCGTAGACACACACGCGCTGACAGAGACCACCCGGAGACCACCGATACGCCGAGACAAGACATATTTCACCCAGCATTCCTCGTGACTCTCGGTAATATTTCTATCTGTCAGTCTGTTTGGATGTTCTCTTTTATCCAGCAGTTCGGGGACACTTCCTTATCCTGTGTCGCTCTTTTTTTCCAAAGTAGTCCCCTCGCCTTGTTCCTCGCCAACAATGCTGGGCCCCCGCTTTTACTGAAAGTGTATTTAAAATAGATTACTTCTGGGGGGGTTCGGGCAGCCGATCAATAACAATGCTGATTACAATAAGCCCGAAGACGACCGTGCCGCGCAATATTTATCCCCGATGTCAGCGTCGGGAGGAATTAGGAATCAATGGCCCACACAGTCCATTAATACACTTCGACTTAAAGTGACAGCGCAATGAGGGGAGGCCATCGCACTGACAGGGCGAATGTACAGCAGCTCAAGGAGCCAATTAATTTCCAGCCACTCCGGGCGGTAAACACCGGCGTCCCAGCGGAGGATGTGTGGGGGGGTTGCGGCGGCAGCGGCGGTTTCAGGCCCCTCTGATTGTGCCGCTTTAACACTGCTTAAGTGTTACAATCCCCGGAGTCCTGAGGTCCTTGGAAATGGAAGTGGAATTGGATAATTTGTGATTACATAACTTGTAGATCATACAGGAACTTGCAGGGGGAAGTAATTAAACCTGCCATGTTTGGTAAACGACATCACTGTTCTGTTCCAACAATACACAATATTACCTGTGTATGACTGACAGGTAGAGATCACCCCTGTCATCTCCTGTAGTTTTAAAGCTAGAGTGAAGATACTGGTATCATATAAAACCTCAGGAATCCACTGGTACCAACCATGTCATGCTAGCTTGTCGGGAAGAATGCTAAATAACGCTATGAAGTTACGCTAAATTTTGGCGAGGAAAAACTGTCATGGCCATTTTCAAAGGGGTCCCTTAACCTCTGACCTCGAGATATGTGAATGAAAATGGGTTCTATGGGTACCCACGAGTCTCCCCTTTACAGACATGCCCACTTAATGATAATCACATGCAGTATAAATGTGTTATTTTCGCATATTCTAAAATTGTGTATCTGAATATTTCTGCATACTGGGGTCCCTAAACAGTCTTGAATTACTTAAATTGGGTATCACTGCAAAGCTGAGAGTCTTGTGGATCCAGTCAGCCCAACTGTATTCAATAGCAATGATGTGAGTCCCCATGGTAGTCATTTAATTGTAGTGAGACAATTTTTTGAAAACTTGACCTCACTGTATTAAATGACCTGTGGTGACCTCTAGGATAATCACAGCCTCATGAAACGTTGCAGCCACAAACTAGAGACCTAGAGCATTCAGAGGATGGATGGCTTTCCTAGCTAGATTGACAATAAGGGGGTTTCTGAGCAGTTTACACAACAGAAGTGCTCGCCATCCAACTGCCGAAAAATGCAATTCTTGCAGAAATCTCCAAATGTCAAAAGTTTTTGATCCCAAATCACAGCATGGCTTTTTCTATGGTGTTCCTCAAGGTCTTGGTGTCTTAATGTGGTATTTTGGAGGGATTATTGATCATTTTTATCAATTCTCAAGTGGCAAAAAATTGTTAAATTTAGCATCAAATCTGTGTAACAAATGGTATCAACCCAAAAATTGCTGCAGCATCTTATGAAACATAATAGAGCATGGGAATTTTACATTTTCATTTCTGATTTATGACTAGAACAACTTGAGACACAGTGCTGCATCTCAAATTAATCTTCAGGTTCCCAGCTTTCAGATGATGTACACCACTTCTATGTGACATCTACTGTTGACCTGCTATCTCCCCCTAAAGACCCCCTGTACTCCCCTACCCATCTAAAAAAAGAGGGTGGAATGGTAAGGGATTAAATGTTGGCCATCAAATGAATGAATAATCTTTGTTTGAGGAAATTGTGCAAAATCCAAACAAAGTTAAGTTGCTAACTGCAATGTGCAGCAACAGCTTGAATGAATAGCGAATGCCCGACAGGCAAAATCACTTTGTGCTCTCTCTCTCGCTGCCATTATTTTTCTGCGGAGAAAGCAAAGCCGCCTGCCTCGGAGGAAGAGCTACAATTGCAGCCATGCAACCACTCCAAACTTTCCACTGAGCTGCTGCACTCAAAGTTTAAAGTGTGTGTTTACGGCTGACCTTTTAAAGGCAGGATGTATACGTTTTGATGTACAAAGAAAGGAGGGAAATCTTGTCTGAGTTTCTTTCCTAACAAGTACAATAAAACACCTGTATGCACAGGGGCAATATCATCTATTGACGTAACCAAAGCTATAACTTATGCTTTCTTTTAGAAAGTCTGCAGGTTAGCAGACACTAACAGTCCACACAAAGGCTCCTAAAGTTCCCATCAGAGCCCTTAAGCGCTTGCTGAATTTGCAGCGAGACAGGCCTGAGCCCCGGTGGACTTAACAGAAGTGCATCTTAAAGTCTGCGACACCGTGAGACCGAACGATTGAAATTGCAACATGCGACCTCGCTGGAAGGTCACCTGGAGAAAGAAAAATAAGGTGGCGGCGAGCATGCAAGGGTTTCAAGGGCGTCTGATTACATTCGCTCAGAACTTGTACCTATAAAAGTCCCAATTTTTCAAGTTATTGAAGCAGAACCTTTGCTTTTTGTACGAGAGCTTGACAGCTCGTGCCTTGTGGGAAAGGAGCTAAAATACAATGTTAAAGCTGCGGTTGGTAACTTTAATAAAAATGACTTTTTGTCACATTTGCTCACACTGTCACTATATCCTGACAGTATAGTACATGAGACAGATAATCTGTGATATAATCAGGTTCCTCTGCTTCCTTTTAGTGCTCCTAATGGCATTTACAAGATTCCACCGCCCCCTGAAGGAAAACAACCAATCAGAGCCGAGGATTCTCTGAAGCAGCTGTCAATCACTGCTCGTGAACGCCGATCAAACGGTCAAACTAGGTAGCGCTGATCAAATATGAATCAATATTCTGTTACTGTAATGACTATTTCTCTCAAGATGGCGACGGCCAAAATGCCGAACTCAAGGCTTCAAAACGGCAGTCCACAAACCAATGGATGACATCACCGTGACTACATCCACTACCTCAGTCTATGGCGCAGACCAGATCCACTACCTTCCGTTCTTACCTTTCACAATAAAAGCCCCATTTTCATGTTGTTTATTCGCCACGCCCCCTGGTGTGTTAAGGCCTTTAGAATTGATCATTTGTGTTTAAATTTTGCCATACTGTGTCATTTAATCTGGATGGTAGGTTAGCCGCCTCATAGTGGAATCAGTTCATGTTGACATGATGTCAGAACCAGACGAACCACAGCAGCAGCTTTAAATCCATCCGTCCAGTTCAGGGAAGGCCTCCATTTCCAGAAAAACACCCACTTGAACCCGACATGAAAAGTCCCCTGAGAGCTTTTCCCTGCCTCTCACAGCCACATGCTACACTGGAGCATTAAGGTTAAGGACCCAGCAGCACTGTTGCACATCACAAATGACACCGGGGTATGTTTTAAGCCCGGAGCGCGTGAAGTGCTACTATAGCACTTTTTTTTTTTGTACTTTATGGAACTTTTCAAGAGCTGTTTTAGTGAAGACCTTTGCAAGAGTCACAGTGTGCTTTAGGACAAGTCAGCAGCAGTGTCACTCATTAGCCAGGCTATTTGTGCACCACCACGCTACTTAATGCGATAGACATCTTTACATCCAACGCATGTATGGCAAGCCATTTTAACATTTAATAGCTAAGCTTGACTATATGGAATTAACGTTAGAGTTATCCACAATTGTATTTTTACTAGTCGTAACAAGGCAAAAGTGAGCACGGCTCACATAGCCCCGCTCATTGCTTGACCCCTGCTAAAGTAGGGCCGAAGGTTTTGCCCTTTTGGAACTAATGGAATGAGTTCTACTCCGGAAACGAAACTGAAGTGAAATTTTTGTCAAAACGACAGTTAGAGATATCTGTAATTCAGTTCTGACTCTCCTACTATCTTAAATAACAGTTACAGATATCTCAAACGTCATTATGACTAGTCAGAATTGTTGTGCATGACGTTGCTCATCAAGGCCTCTCGTTGGATATCGGCCCAACAAAGCATGTGAATAGTGTTAGCAGAAGCTTTTGCTAACTGGGATAGTTCGGTAAAGTTGCAAAATATTCCCGGATCAATAACTCATAAAGACACAGACGACGGCTCTTTCTAAGCGCAGTAAGGTAGACAACGCGCTACGACCTAATTTGAATCAAAATGAGCCGTCCTCTGAGCTGGTCGGGTCGAGAGGTCAGTGGATAAGATAGTTAGAAAATGCCATGAAATAGAAAGAGCTGATCATAGAGGAATATGTGACGAACGAGGGCTTTGTTCACTAGAGAGTTGTGGTAGAAATTTAAAACGTATTT
>CAKAKR010057712.1:0-17252 GCA_916700685.1 Adelosebastes latens | reverse complement strand
AACGAAAGTCAGCGTCGGGCTCGCGCTTGCTCGCTCTAAATATACCTGAACGAGCATCGCTCAAAACAGTGAGGCGACACACGTCAGCTAAAAGCACAATATCACTCTATATTTCAGCTGCTTGGCAGTAATGTTAGCTGACCAGACGAAGGTCTCTCCATGAACATGATTTAGATCTGATCCTAGTGTTGGCTTTTCCTGCCTAAGTGCAGGCTGAAGCAGCGGGGCTCTGCAGCGTGTCTCCCTGCTCTCTCCGCCCGCAGCCGGAGAGAGCAGAGGAGACACCGGCACCCGGTCGGTAACGAGAGGGTAACGTAACTCTCTGAAGAGCTCCGTCACTTCACAAGACACGGGAAACCTCTGTTGGTCTGGAGGAACTGCAGCATTTATTTCTGCACAAGCGTCCCCTGTGCATTCACTAAATATTCTCAGAGCTAAACTAACTCTTCTGCAGTGTGTAGTGAGCGCGCGTTCACGTCTAGAGGTGGAGCGAGACAGCGAGGACGCGCAGGCAGCGGAGACGAGGCTCCAGCCACACGCGAGCGCGCATATGCGAACGCGCATGTGTGGCGACTCGCTACATTTATACGCTTAAAAAGTTACAAATAGTCCCTTTAAAACATTAAACATAGATAAATATTTACTAAAAGTGTGTGAGATCATGGTAGATTTTCTAAATTGAAGGAATAAGGAAAACTAAAATAAATAACACTAACCCTAACCCTAAGGTTAAAAAAATAACTTGGACTTTTACCAAGTTTGCTGACACATTTTCTATTTTCTTCTATCTTTCTTTGATTAACTCATAGTATTGATTAATTCCAGCATCATCTAATTTCCTCATTCTCCTGTTGTCACTCAGGGTTTCAATCAATGACTGGGTCCCAACAGCCTGAAACAAAGAAGTGGTTCACCTTTGAGAAAGCACGAGCCATCAATTCACAACAAGGACAAATCCAACATCCATGCAAAACCATTTAATGCCCTTGATATCTAACAAACACTATTCATTGATAGTGATCAAGTAGACAACGACACATCATGTACAAACATACAAGAAACTGTTCATTGAGGACAAAGAGGACACTTATGAGTCAGTTGATCACAGTTTGCCATTTCAAATCTACTCGACATAATAAATGTCAATGTAGAAATAAATGTTGCTATTGTTTAGGCACCTTTAAACCTGTAATAAATTATCATTTTGTTATTAAAAGGTAGAGAAATGTGGTAATACTGTGATAAAAGCCAAACGTTTTTGCCAGGTTCAGTCTGCAAAGTGTTTGACTTTGTGCTGATGAGGTTTCTGTCCCTCTAGTTGACAGCCGTTCCACTAGAGGGCACTCTCACATATGAATACAGTAAATTGATTTTCTTGGAAGAGGAACAGAAATCACCTGGATTTTCCAGGCAATTCATAGCACCATACAGTAGCACGAACACAGTAGCAGAGAATAAGGAAACACTTCAAAATAAGCACCAACAGTACAGTTAAAGTTGAGTTGAATCAACAATACATTAATGGTTGCTTATCAATCACAAATGGCGCTCATGAGCAGCAGGCAGAGATTGTGCAGTTTTCAGTTTCTGGCAAGCTCGACTGTATTCACAGACGATTTTTTTCTTTTGTTTTTCAGTCATGTTACATGTGATGAGGTGAGTGAAGAGAATTGCTGAGCCGAAACCTGAGCATGCCTGGCTTATTTTACTTTCAGAGCAGATAAAGTGTCTCAGGTCTCAGGTCAGAGTTTGTTGATCTTGGCAGTCTGTGGTTTGTTTGTTCTTAGTCTCCAGTGTTGCAGCAGTAACATCAGCAGCTCAGACGAGAAAACACCAGGCTCAGTTGGTGGTCCTGAATGTGTCGGTGCTCTCTTTTTTAGCTGCCAGTCATATTGATTCAGTGTAGACTCAAGAATTTGTTTTGGCATTATTTTTTTGCTCAGAGACAGCTTGTAAACAGCTTTATGCGAGTGGACAAAGCACAGGTGGATTGTTACCCCCAATCAAGGCAGGCAGCGTTTTATGAGGTTTTATGAACCTAATCCAGTGTTTACCATCCAGTCTAACCAGAGTCCATTTAACCATCTAAGTCCAACATTTTGTGCATCCCTACGGCGGTATTTGTAGTCCTTTGTCTTCCACCTAGAAGGCACAGGATGAATACATAGCTGCGGTGAGAAGGAGTTTGGCACTGAAGATTGCTGTGATAGGAGGTTGTTCCGTATGATGAGTGAATCACTCCTGACTGGCTCGTCTCTTCTCCAGCTTCATTTTCAATTCCTCATTGAGTGCTGTGGAAAGACAGACGGACGCACGTCATGTTAGGTGTCTTTTATGTACATTAGGTCTCTGCGTGTTTCTAGATCTGCATCGTCTCACTCACTCTGTGCGAGAGGTGAAGGGGAGAGGATGAGTCGTCTCATCGGGTTGGTGGGCGAGGCCGGCACTGAGGAGGTCAGGATCCGGCGGTCGGGGGCAGGAGACCTGGACAGAGGGCTGCTGGGCCAACGATCTGCGCCAGAATAAAAGCAGTGATCCTTATTGTCAATTTTATTTGTATAGCCCAAAATCACAAATTTGCCTCAGGGGGCTTTACAATCTGTACAGGATACGACACCCTCTGTCCTTTACAGTGCGACCCTCTCATCGGGTAAGGAAAAACTCCCCACCAAAAAAACCTTTTAACAGGAAAAAAAAGAAAAAATGGAAGAAACCTTTCCAGGATGAACAGACGTGCAACAGATGTCGTGTTTACAGAGTAACAACATAATGAAACTACAACATAGACAATCCATATGACAAAAAATAATACATATAATGTGAGAAGTGGATCTAGGAGGATGTCAAGCAGCTTCCCTGCATCGCCAAACAGATAGAGTCAAAGCAACACAACCTCCTCTCCACGCCAAATAGATAGAGCCAGAGCAACACGACCTCCTCTCCACGCCAAATAGATAGAGCCAGAGCAACACGACCTCCTCTCCACCATTGAACCTTGAGAGAGGACCAGATTTTTGTTTCTAATTTGATTTATTGATTGCTGTCGGGATGTAAAGAGAATGTTTTTGAAGAAGATTAACAACTGTAGCTTTAAGGGATAACTGTGTTTGCTCCATGCATCCCACTGTTGCTGTCAGTTACATTGTAGGTTGAAGCTACTCTCATTATGCAGCTCTCACTATACTGTAAATGCCACATTAACTGTGAAGACCACAGTTTTCCTGCCCACTCCATCGTCAGCTTCAGTGGTAGCTTCTATTCCCCCCCCTCACCACATGCACACACTAAGAATGCAGGAAGCTCTTCTCCTGTGCTTTACTTCAGCAGCGCTTATTGTTTGTTTGAATGATAAAGCTATGCTGCATGCAACCTGCATCACTGTCATTCACTGAGCAGAGTGTTCGCTACTCAACTGATTGCAATTTGGCAGATCAAGTATGCTTATTGTGTTTAATGTTAATTAATGCAGGTTATTGAAGTCAGACAGGTGTTTGTGCTTTCCCCCAGATCCTCCCTTATCCATCCCCACTTTTCCCTGGCATAGATTCCTCTTCCAGCTCACTTGGGCTACAGCGGGGTACAAACTGAGCAGATTGTCTATCACAGGGCTGACACATACTGATAGACAACTATCCACACTCACATTCAAACCTCGAGGTAACAGAGTCGCCCATTCACCTAACCTGCATGTCTTTGGACTGTGGGAAAAAAATCTGAGCATATAGAGGAAACCCACACAGGTGAGGTGACAGCGCTGAAATGGCCGCTTTACCTATACAAGATAATATGAGGTGATGCGTTCATTTACGCACAATTCGCTCTTCTCACGATTTATAGATGAGGCCTGTTGTGAATAGGGTTGCGATAGTTTGTCATTTTTAAAAAGTGGGTCACCAGAAAAAATATGTGTGGAACACTGGCATAGTCAGTGCTTGTGACAGAATATCTAGTTTATCTACTGACATTTGCTGAATGTTAGACTTGCAAATTGTGGCCATGTTTTTCTAGTTTTCAAAAGATTTCACAATCCAAAGTTCATTTATGTAAAACTGAAAACCGTGTGGCACATGTGCATGTTGGCTGATTTCGTGGCTTTAGATGATCTAATTGCAAAACGGTGGATTGAGCGCTACAGCTGAGTTTGTGCATCAAGTAGCACAGTGCAGTTTCGTCACCCATTGCTGCTTGTGTTACCACCTACTAGGGCTGGGCGTTATGGAGGAAATCAAATATGACAATATATTTGACCAAATACAACGATGTCAATATTTGACCATTGGTGCTGACGCAAAATATTTACACAATAAGATTTTTGATAAATAATCATCAGTAATGTGAATATAATGACTGAAGTGTAAAAGACAAATAATAGAACAGCTAGAACAGTCTGGTACAAGGACATCACTTTACTGTAATGTAGCCTTTAAAACCAGGAAAAGACAGCCATATTACGACATTACTATATCCAAAATCTAAGACCATATCTGGTGTCATATCATAATATCAATATAATATCGATACATTGCCTACCACCTACTAAATCATCTGTTATCATAAAGTGCACAGAGCAGTCTTCATAGCGTTAGATGGCAGAGGAACACAGTCCTCTCTAAAATCCCATAAAGGGAACATTTTCCCAAAATCCTGCACACTTTTGCCTCCAGTAAACCGTCTGACACAGCAGCAGGCTGTAGCAGAAAATGATACAGAACGTTCTGTGCTCCTCTCTAAACACCAGACTGTTGAGCTGTTCCACACAGATTCTTAGTTTGTGTGGTGAAATTGTCTTCAGCGTAGCAGGCGTTCTCAGGACGCATCCTGAGCTCCTTCAAAAATCTCAGGATATTTATTTAAAAATTAAATCTCAAAACACCACGTCTGCTGCATAATTAAAAAAAAAAAGAATTCTGTAAACTATGTATTCTATGTAACTATGTATTCTATAACTCTGTATTATTACAAACAGTTGCCTGTCTCTCCATATTTGCAGTTTGTAGTTGTGAAATTATTGTGCATTTGTAATTAGATATGACTTCCTGAATCAACCTGTTCAATCATTTTAGAGAAAAAAAAACAATTGGCGTCAAAGAAAGACAGAAAAACATTTTATTGTTACTGTAGCTTAACTGAAGATATATCCCAGTCTATGTATTTGGTAACATATTTGGGGAGCTGAGTATTTGTGCTTTGACCAGGCGGCAACCTGCCGCTCTAAAAAGTGAAGCCAATGTGAAGTGCCTTAAACTTGCATTCTTTCTAACAGGGCTGGGAAGATTCACCTATCTCCCGATTCACAAAACTTCGGTGCTGATTCGATATGTATTGCGATTCAATTTTACGATTTATTGCAATTTTTGTTAACTTTTTTAACACTAGACCATTGGGAAAACGTTGAATCATACACTTTTAGGGACTTTTACTTTGGAAAATATCTAACTTAATACAGTAAAAATGTTTGCTATTCAGCATGTATGTAGTCACAGATGTCCTGAAGTCATATATATCATATCAGTCATTGTCATTATTTATTAAATGTTTTCCAGCAACCCAAAGTCAAAGAATACAGACATTTCCCTCACAAATTAATGGTATTTTCTTTTTAATTTATAAGGGACATGTAATGTTTTAGACTTCTGGTGAATATAATCCAATCAATCTTATTTCCATAGATGTATTTTGTACATAAAGTTCCCTTTGTTAACGCCTTATTTTGAAAATGATTACTTATTTGTAAATGATGGTCCCATTTAGAGTCAGATAGACCAGAAAGCAGGGGATGCTTTAGGGCGGGGCTACCTTGTGATTGACAGGTCGCTACCACGGCGTTGTCCGGTCTGGGAGGTGTCCGTCTTTTCATCTTATAACTTTAACCCCTTCACAGTGTGTTTTTCAGCTCATCAAAGTTAATTATAACCTTTTTGGTCACCTAAAAATCTCTCTTAGCTCCACCCTCTCGTGTCACTTCTGGTTTAAAAAAAACAAGATGGCAACGGGCAAAATGCCGAACTCAAGGCTTCAAAATGGCAGTCCACAAACCAATGGGTGGGGATCTATGACTCTGACACTCTATATCTCCAAGAGAAGAGTAATAGAGAACAGTTTCTCCAATGTGAAGGTGGACTCTCTTTCAGTCACCTCTTCCTAGAGGACTTCTCATGTAAAATCAAAACTCAAGACTACCAACAGTTTCAATGTAAAATCATTAATTAATGTTTCATTATATCATTTTTTTAAATGCATTAACGCAACTTGCAATTTTTAAGTTGTAGCGGGCTCAGTTTTAAAGCTAGAGCGTAGATACTGGCATCATGTGAAACTAGAAAACCTAACAATGTAAAAAAATAAAACTTGTCATAACGCTCCAAATTTGTGCTTTATTTTGGCGAGGAAAACTGACATGGCCATTTTCAAAGGGGTCCCTTGACCTCTGACCTCCAGATCAGTGAATGTAAATGGGTTCTATGGGTACCCACGAGTCTCCCCTTTACAGACATGCCCACTTTATGATAATCACATGCAGTTTGGGGCAAGTCATAGTCAAGTCAGCACACTGACACACTGACAGCTGTTGTTGCCTGTTGGGCTGAAGTTTGTCATGTTATGATTTCAGCATATTGTTTTATGCTAAATGCAGTACCTGTGAGGGTTTCTGGACAATATACGTCATTATTTTGTTTTATTAATTGATTCTCAATAATAAATATATACATACATTTGCATAAAGCTTCATATTTGTCCACTCCCATGTTGATAAGAGTATTAAATACTTGACAAATCTCCCTTTAAGGTACATTTTGAATGGATAAAAAAATGTGTGATTAATTTGTGATTCATCACGATTAACTATGGACAATCGTGTGATTAATCGCCAATGAATATTTGAATTGATTGATAGCCCTTATAATCAGACACAATTAATAAGACACACTGCAGTATCAGCATGATGTATAAAACTTTAGTTTATTACCAGGATAATAACTTTTGTAATATTTGTGCTTTGGGCTAAAACACACATCCGAGGTCTAGAGTTGTTGCCCTCCTTGTGTCCTTCATGAACTGCATTTATTAAACACCTGCTAGGGCAGCTACCACCACACACACACACGCACACGCACACGCACACACACACACACACACACACACACACGTCCAAGTTTCTTTGAAAGTCACTTCCCGTTGCAGATGAATATTCAGCGTTGTCCTTAGCTGTCTGAATATAATAATTATCAACACTCTGTCTTTCTTTTTTTCCTTTATAGGAAGTCTTTCCCCTCCCAGCATGCAACTCTAGCTGCCTTTGCTGCTGTCTACATCTCAGTAAGTGGTTAATATACACCCTCTTATGTAGACTGAGACTTGTGGCTGACCATGTCACCTAAAATCCAGCCACAGAAATGTAGAGGTTGTAGGCAGTTTTTGCTAGTTTCAGTTGCAGGTAATTTACAAATGTTTAGATATCTGAACAAATGTAATTTAACCACAGGTGTGAATTGAATTGTCTGTTTTTATAAGGACATTAAAAGATCAGGATTGGCTCACGTGAAACTGTGTGTTTTTGTGTGTTTCAGATGTACTTCAACACGGTGCTGACCGACTCTGCCAAGCTGCTGAAGCCTCTCCTGGTGTTCTCCTTCGTCATGCTGGCCATCCTGGCCGGGCTGACCAGGATCATCCAGTTCAGAAACCATCCCGTCGACGTCTACTGTGGGTGGTTACTGGGAGCTGCCATCGCCGTTTATCTGGTAACAGTTAGCCAGACACAAGCATTTTGATATAACTTTCTTATGTAGCTTAAACTGTCAGAACATTTGCTGTAGTATCTCTTACTTGTTGAAATTGCCAACAAGGTGGAAGAATCACATTTGCAAAACTGAGCAAAAACAAATGAACCTCACGCAAAGCCATTCTGCTCTTAAAAAAGAAAGAAGTTGTGTCATGCTGAGGAGACAGAGGATGGTCACAGTATACATTAACCTTGCTCCTCAACCAATGGGTAATGTTACTAAGTTACTTACTAACTAGCCATTAATGCCACATTTATTCATGCCTGTGAAAACTTGTAGTGCTGCGATGGTGTTTGAACATTCTGTGCCAACGTTCATATAATATCTGCCTCTCTTGCAGCTCAGGTAAAGCCTGTTGGGTAAACTGAGATCAAATAAAACAGAGGAGCATCTTATGTTCATTACTAGCTACATGTATCTGCCAACAACCTGTCTGTTCCTGTCCAAGTTGGTTTGTTACGGAAAATCAAAGGATAGCAGTCGGTACCATCTTAGATCTTAACCCCATTTAGATTGGTTCCCTATAAGTCTCGCCTTCACTTTGCAATTCTGTCTGCCACCGGATATGAAGGATTGATTTTTTACTAGTTTCACTCTACCTTTATCAGAGCATGAGATCGGCTTTCTACTTCAAACTGGGATTTTCACAGTTGTTGCTTGCTTTGGCATTAGCCAGGCTGCTAGCGGTAGCCAGGCTGCTAGCAGTAGCCATGTTGCTAACTAACAAACATCTACATTTGTTTCTGGAACAAAAGAAACCAACATCTATGATTCATTGTCCGTTTGATCCCCTAAACAACGCCAGCTAGCGCTAACACTAGCAGCCAGAAACAAAAATCTAGGATTGGTTGTCCATTTGGTAATCTACAAAGAACACATTTTCTTGCGGGTTTCTTTTTAATACGAGCAGTGGTGAAACTTAGTCTACTTTATTGTTATATCCGATCCAGTTGTCCTTGCGACATCGGCGCCAACAATATAATATATTATATATAATATAATATACCACTTTGAAACGCAACGGGTTGAAAAGTTTTTTGCCACTTTAAATGCAATTGCAAATTTCCCCACTGCGGGACTAATAAAGGAATATCTTATCTTAACTAATCTGTGGTGGCATTTAGGCTAGAAGTAGTACAGAAAAGTTGACCGAGGTTATTCAAGCTCATGCCAGCTGTAATTGGAGGAAAGTGTTAAGTTGAGGATTGGTCGATTTTGTCTTGAAATCCCAGTGGGTTGTGATATTTCGTTCCAAAACAGTGGTTACAAATTGAGTTTGACAAATCAGAAATGACATTGATCAACAATAACCCAAGCAGAGGCTTAAAGGATGATACATGACAAGGCATGATATGAGAAAATAATGGATGAGGCCGAGGCACTTCCTCTATTGATTCCGTTGTTTTCTATTTTGGCACACTTATTATCTAACTTAAATTATGGCCACTTTCCAATAGTAGAAAGAAAGAAAGGCTACAGTGTGTTTAATAATTAACCATTTTATAAACCATTGTTTAACTCACAATCTCACCAGTGTTACCACGTGCTACAGTTGCTACGGTTACCTGCAAATTTATTTTGTGCCAGTTAGGAGACATGCTATGCAGAGGTCATGCATTGGCATTGCAGGACACGTACTGGTACGGTGTATTATTCAGTGGAGTTTTATGGGCTGAAAGTAGACATGGATGTTCAAGTCTTGTGTAGAAACTGGTAGATATTCGCACAGTATATTTGATACCTCCCACACACCATCACCCTCTAGCCCACACACGGATAAACATGTCCAGCATACACTCAAACAGACATGAGCGCTACTGAAGCAGTTACACTTGTGAGCAGACGCGCACACACACACACACACACACACACACACACACACACCAACACCAACACAGCCCTGTTCAGCTGCCTACATCTTTGTTGTTCTGCCTTCTCCTGCAGGAAGAAACGTTGGCTACAGATATGAGAGGTTGTGCTCCGGAACATCAAGTCTACATCAGATGATGCACAATCAGTCACTTAACACGGTTTAAAATAAGTACATCTCACCAGTGGAGGTCCCTTTTTTAATGCAAATAGAGAATTATTGACGAGGAAAAGAATCTCTGTGAATAACTCAAAGGGTACCTTTGGTATTTTTGGACCTGGACCCTATTTTCCTATGTTTTTGTGTCTAATGGGGACAACAATTTCTGAAATTGATGCAGTATTGAGGGAGAACGCTGTAACGAGCTGTGAGGGCAAGCGAGCAGCGTCAAAGTAACGTTACATCCACTAAAAGTGCTTGTTTTTGCCACTGACAGCCTCAGATTGTTATTATCAGTGTCTGACTACATTATGGAAAGGACCCTGCAGAGAAATAAAACCTTTTTTTTTACCTTTCACTTGATCCGGTCTGTTTGTTATTGTGTCCATGTCCTGCTCAAGGAGAAGAGTCGTTGTGAAATCTGAATATCCGTATACTCTGGCTCCAATAAATACGGGCAGCCATTGAGTTCAAAGACCTCATCCATCATCAGAGTAGAAATGAAAAGAAAAGTAGATAAATCGAGGCTGATTGTCAGCCTCCACTTGTTTCTGTGCTGCAGTGCATCAGTACTGCACTGTTTTTTTTTTTTATTCCAGTTACACTGTTTGGACAGCATGTTTACAACTCTGTAGATCTAACCACGTCAGATGCTTTTTGTATATTGTTGGTAAACAGTCAACCTAGTTACGCTGGTTTACTAAATGGATTTTTATTCAAATTAACTATTATATAACAAACATGACCAATGTCAGCATTTAAAAGAAAAAATACAAGCTTTGTTCCATCTTTGGTGGCAAGAGCGCCGCCATGTTGCAGTACTCCAGCCTGTGACGTCACCAGGTTGGTTGGTCGGCTCAGCTGAGTTACACAGATAACAGCGGTAGAGAGACCATGAAAGACGGAGACTGAGGAGACACAGGACAGAAGAAACAAAAGAGGGGACACTATTGTATTGTTCCTGGATGTAAGGACAAAACAGTCCATTTCATAAACTGCTGCTGAAACAGAGATCAGTAACGTTACTGCAGCGCTGGCTAGTGGCACTGAAAGAGCCCTCCGACAGGCACTGAGTCCAGCTGCTGCTGACTGTCTCTCCATCTCCCGTCCTCTCCCCTCTCTGATCACCTGTCTCTGTCTCTGTCTCCCCATCTCCCGTCCTCTCCCCTCTCTGATCACCTGTCTCTGTCTCCCCATCTCCCGTCCTCTCCCCTCTCTGATCACCTGTCTCTGTCTCCCCATCTCCCGTCCTCTACCCTCTCTGATCACCTGTCTCTGTTTCTGTCTCTCCATCTTCCGTCCTCTCCCCTCTCTGATCACCTGTCTCTCCTCCTCTGCTGTCTCATTCAGACTGTTCAAAGACGGGGTCACTAAGAACATAAATGCCTGAATCACTACTTTATTGTGAAGCCCACGTTATAGCGTTTGTTTACGTAACTTTCTGGTAGCTTCTGCTAGCTAGCTAGCTAGCTACCGGCTACCAAAACTCCCATCACAAAGTAAAGCTTATCTCCAAAGCAAACACCAGAGACTATCTGCCTAATGTTACCTGTGTTCTCCTTAACTAACTATCTAACTTGGTTATACTCCCAAACCGACGCGCACACAGACCGACTCAGTGGGCTGCTGTCAGCGACAGCTCCGAGCGGTGTGGACGTTGGAGCCCCAGTCTTCGCTCTGTGGTGTCCGTCGGCGTGGTAGTATAACTGAGTGAGTGAGTTTGTTAGTTAAAGGAGACCACGGGTAACATTAGGCAGATTATGTTACGTTATAATGCCCCCTACAGTTTGGGAGAATACCGGTTTGCCGTGAGGAAAAACCCACACGGAGTGTAAAAGATCCAAACCTTTCCTCGACACGATTCTGCGTCAACTCATGTCTTTGCAACCGTCCGTTGCGTAAAGCATAACTGGGACTTCACCCTCCTCCTGGTCTGCCAAGGCAGGTGAGGGAGGTGTGTGTAGAGGCCAACAATCCTCTGCAGCTTACTTGCTCTGTATCTCTCATGGTATTACTACAGGTCCATATCGCATTTCCATATTTGGAATATCGCTTTGGAGTGATCCAATCACCTAAAGGGATCTGATTTCAATCCCTCAAGTAACTAAACCCCGCCCATACATTCGGTGTCATTTGAAAACGCATCACATCACTGATGATAAAGACGCTGTAACTTCCATTTCACTGTGACTTTAGTAAAGGCTTTGGTGTGGGACTGAGGAGCTGACATGGCTGCCACCTGAAACTGGATTTGCCAAACTCTCTTTTTTTATGCTAATGTCTTTGCTGCATGCTCCTCTGTGTCTCACTGTATATGTGTGTGTGTGTGTGTGTGTGTGTTTGTATGCAGGGTTTGTATGCAGTGGGGAATTTCCAGCCCAGTGAGGATCGGTCCAGAAGTCGAGCATCTACCCCCACCCTGAGAGAGCCCCCCCTCTCCTCCCTACCCAATGTCAGCCAATCAGCAATTAGCAACAGCCACCAAGGTAAAACCATGCCTGCCAGGTGTCACCCTGACATCTCAACTACTAGAATACATTTCCATAAAAAACGCTACACATAACTCTTATTATGATATGAACAGAGGACGTTGTGGTTAAGCTGAATTTGGGCATGCTAATGCACTGTGTACCAACAATGCAATGAGGGGAAATGCCTCATGTGAAATGTTTGCCCTGCCATTACATAAAATTGTAGGTCTTTGCTGATCATAAAATTTGAATTTGTTTACAACAGTGCTGGACTGTTGTTTATACTAATCCAACCTAAAATGTTTTAATCATTCGTTCTGACTAAACCTAAAAATCACTCATGGCATGTATGGACTAGCAAATTATGACACACTTTGCAGGAGTATAGCCGTTGTCTCTTCATGCAACACATTCTCACTCCCAACTTGTCTAATACCGACACTCAGCCAGTGCCCGTCCGCGTCTACCTACGACGCTCGAGGTACAGGTCAGTTGTGGACGTGTCAAGGACAGCGTGTCAATTTACGCTCATTACATGGACAGCGTCTTTTCAAAATAAACTTCCATCTTCGCAGGAAGACATTGGAGTTAGTTGAAAGCCTGATGTGTCTCATGCAGATGCTAAAGGGTGCCTCCGTGCGTCGGTTTCAGATAACGAGGGCTATTGACAAGGCGTCGGTATTTGACGAGTTGGGAGTGAGAACGTGTTGCTTTACGCATAGTCTGCAGCTGGTAGAAGTAAAAATTCATCCATGGAGTTTTTATCTTGGCTCATTTACTTCAATTAAAGTGTTGAACCCCTCATTTTGAATTATGCTAAATGGCCATACTTCTTTCCAGTACAACAGGCTGCCTGTATTCTATTGGAAATTATAGGTTAAGGATTAAAGATTGGTGGAATTCCTCAAGTCAGCAATGTTGATGAAATCTTATTTCAAATTTATATTATGATTCATGAAAAGCTGTATTAAATACTTAGGAACTTATATACACACCACTGTACGGCCACTTTAATTTGATAGATAAGACAGATTATGTTTTTTAAAAAGCTATGGAGAGGTTTCACCTACTCAGGAAGCTTTTTGACTTCGGGGTGAGCCGGAATATTCTTGAAATGGTGTCCAAGAATCTGGTGGAAAGCATCGTGTCTTTTAACATGGTCGCTTGGTAGGCTACGGACACTTGAATGTCAAATGTAAATGGAAACTTTTAAGAGTGGTTAACACAGCCAGTAAAATTATAGGGAAACCACAGATGCTACTAAGCAGCAGGCATGTACTGAACACCAAGATGAAAGCTCTTGACATAAAAAGTGACCCGTCCCATCCATTGTACCCACAATTCGACCTACTTCCCTCAGGAAGGCGCTTTAGACTGCCATGAGCCACTAAAAATGTCTACAAGAAATCATTTGTCCCAAGCGTTGTTAAATTATTGAATATATAGTTAATCGTAGCCTACAGGGTCACCCCCACCCCCAACCCCACTCTTCGCTGACGTGCACATTTGTCTGATGTTTTGCGGATTATGCACATTGTACATTTGTAATAGGCCTACTGAACTGTATTTGATTGCATATGATTGAAGTGCAAGCTCCTCCAATGTTTTTATTGTTTCCTACTATTGTCTTATTTGTAATTCATGTTGATTGTGGTGAAGCCAAGGAAAGACACTTTTACACATTGTGGACAGTTGTTCTTTTTTCATTTTTGAATGATGACTTCCAATGAGTGCGCTAACTTCAAATCATCCCCTTTTTAACCTTAAGATTCCCGTTATCCACTTCAAGGTCACCACACCCTGGCTCCCAGCCAACCAGAGCCCATCATTACGAGGACCTCTTCCCACACTTTGTCCCCCAACCAATCAGAGCCCATGCTGACGCGCAGCGCCTCCTACCGAGAGCCGTCTCTGTCCAATCTGAAGAGAGCCAGTGCCGAGGTGGAGGTGATAACCCCGTCCAGTCCCCTGGGCAACCAGGACAACATGATGACCTTCAGCAGCAGCACACTGCCAAGGTAAGGGGCTAGAACTTTGCTTACCCACAATACATCAGAACAAACCATTATGTCTCGTACTTCAGGGTGTGGGTGGGTGAAAAGCTAACGGATGATGCCGAGTCCTTTCAGCCAACCTCTTCATTCAGCAGCAATATCCCACACAGTGACTAAATCACCCTACATTGGCTATAACATAGCTACAAGTTGAGACTGAACAGCTCGTCTTGTCACAGCTGTCAGTCCTCTGTGGTCAGATCATGGAGGAAGGCAAGGTTGGCGGTTCGAATCCCAGTTCCTACTGTCTGCATGTCGTAGTGTCTTTGAGCGCTTCACAGCAGCCCAGTGCTCCTAAATACAGAGGTCAAATTGCCTGTATGTACCTGTATGTATATGATGATTATAATAAAGTTTAAGTTTATTAATCCAGGGGTTCTCAAACTTTTTGGGGCCAGGGAGTCCTTACAGGGAAGAAAATTCAAGGACCCCCTCATAATCGTATCACCGATAAAGCATATGGTCACTACCCTTTGTACTACTATTGGTATTCTAAAACTTTCCAACTGAACTGACTAAAAAATTTCTCCATGCTCGCCAGCTAGCTAGCTGGCCAATAATAATAATAAGCTAGCTAGCTAAGCAGCAGCAGGACCAGTTGGTTGTGTCCTGAGTGAAGTGAATGCTTTTGGTTAATGAACCAGGAAGGCTCCTCAGATCCTCCGCTTCTTCTCTTTTAGTTGTTCCAACAAAGCAGAACAAAAACATTTGGTGATGCTGCTTTCAGCCTTTACAATCCCAGCCACTGGAACAACCTTCCACAGATTTTTAAACGTAAACTAAAAACCCATCTATTTAGTCTGGCTTTTATGTAATGTTTTATAATTTGATGGTTTTTATTTTGAATACCTATTTTATTTATCATCATCATTATAGTGTTTATTTTACTCTATTTTATTTAATCATCATTTTATTGCTGATCATTATTATCTCTTTTATTCTATTTTATTTTATTAAAATTGTATTATTTTAATACAATCTGTTTATTTTGTGTCGTTTCATAATTTTTATTTATTTATTTTGATTGTTATTTTTATTTCCTTGTATTTTATTTATCTTTTATTATCTTAAATACCCATCTCTTATTGCTTTCTTATTCAATGAACTTTTATATTGGTTGTTTTGGTGTGCATTAGTCTCTAAATCCATTTTTAACACTCTACATTTTTGTCAATCGTCTGTCCAACACTTTGAATTGCATTTGACTTGTTTGAAAGGTGCTATATAAATAAAGTTTGATTGATTGATTGATTGATTGATTGATTGATTGATTGACTGATTCTTGACAGATTGACGTGATGTGTCACAATCATATCAGATTTTCTATTGGTCCAAAACTAACATGGGTGGGAGTAATGGACACAATATGCTTGTTTTATTGGCTCAAATGTTCCCCGTCTGTAGATATGCAGCTTTTAATGATACAGCACAATTTAGTAATTTATAGCCAATTATTCCGCGGACCCCCTGACAGAGTGCCAATGACCCCACTTTGAGAAATACAGAATTAATCTACATGACCAGACAATTCATCAGAGTAGCTAATTCACTGTTTACATAATAATCAGGTCAACATATGCAGAAAATAATCATATTAATCATTTGTTATTTAACACAATTGACTCGGTCTGACCATGTGGAAACATTTCTATTGGAAAATAAAAAGAAATTGTTTAATTTCCCTAGTTTTTTTTTCAGCTCTTCTATTACCATGAGTAATCTGTCTGTTCCCCTGTCATCTATGTCCGTGGTGGAAACATTGAACACACAGGAAAAGTGATTTGAGATGTGATAGAATTAACTGTTCATCTCAGAAGGAAGCATAAAGGTCTACATGGGTGTAATTGAGAAGACAACTAATGAAATACAAAAGACACTAAAGCAGCACTGATAGAAACCCGCAGGGCTCTGTGGAGGTTTCTGGCGTTCTCTTGGAGAACAGAGACATTTGAGTAGCTCACCATAGACCTGACCAAAAAGAGAGGGACACGGAGGGGCATCAGTGATTGTATGTGTCGTGACACAAGATGAGAGTTGTTGAGGTGGCTTCATCCTCCTGCCAGACATTGTCAGTGGTGATTGGCGGGTGGACGCCATGCCTCATGTAGACAGACTGTCCCCTTTGGTTCTCTTTGGCTTTTCGTCTAATTATTTTTGTATTAAATGGATTTGAAAGACAGAAAGAATCAGTGGAAATTGCTTTCATACAGGGTCATTTTCTCTTTCATGAAATATTGAAGTGCTGTGGTACATTTTGAAAGAGAGGGCAGAGGGGGTTTGATTCGTCACGACTGGCGTTCTGACACACTCCAGAACCCACTTTGTTTCCAACTGTGTTATTTTTGCCATTGGCCTCAAAATGTCCAAAAGTCAGTTCAGATTCACCGAATGCTAGCTACTAGCTCTGCACAGACAGTAACAGGCTACAATACGGATATAAAACTGGACGTGACTACAGTGTGTTGTTTCTTCTCACAGAGAATCTGGCTCTACAGAGTCCAGTAGTGTGTCAAAGGGGAAAAAATGTAGCGCCCATATATTACTTAATTTGTGCCCTCAAATGAATTACTCATATGCAGGAGTTACCTATAAAATAACTTTAAAACATATTATTAACATTTTTTTTAGGGCTGACAAAGTTAACGCGATAATAACGCGTTAACGCAAATTAGTTTTAACGCCACAAATTTCTGGTAGCGAAGATACTGGTATCATATGAAACTAAAAAATCTCAGGAATCCATCGGTACCAACCATGTCATACTAGCTGGTCATGAAGGAGGTTAAATAACGCTCCAAACTTACGCTAAATTTTGGCGAGGAAAAACTGACATGGCCATTTTCAAAGGGGTCCCTTGACCTCTGACCTCCAGATATGTGAATGTAAATGGGTTCTATGGGTACCCACGAGTCTC
>CAKAKR010057711.1:0-17624 GCA_916700685.1 Adelosebastes latens | reverse complement strand
CATATTTATTACATGGCTTTGTTGAATACTACGGTCTGTTATTTCTACTATTTTCTTGATTGATCAATTAGTTGTTTGGTCTATAAAGTCAGAAAATGGTGAAAAATGTCAATAAGTGTTTCCCAAAGTCCAAGATGACGTCCTCAAATGTCTCTTTTTTTCCACAACTCAAAGATATTCAGTTTACTGTCATAGAGTAAAGGAACCAGAAAATATTCACATTTAAGAAGCTGGAATCAGAAAAATTTGCCTTTTTTTCTTTAAGGCGAGGAAAAGAATCGAGGATGTACAAACTGGGAAATGAGAAAGGCCTCAAGTGTACACCTCCAATGTCTCGTGAACTTTCACCAACATGATTCTCACAGACGGTGAAGCAATAAGTGAGTCACAGGCCAGTCTGTCTGCGGTAAATTTAATCCTCTATGTTCCACGCCATGTCTTTATGATTTCAACTGTTTGAGTCACCGTGTGATCATCATCCACCCTCAGCTACATCACAGTTCCTCGTCAGCCCTTTCAACACCTCACACCCCCTCCTCACCTTGTTCAGCAGGTCTTCTAGCGTGTCAGCCATGATGCCCTTCTTCACACTGCGGTCGGCATTCGTGACCCTGAAGGGCTTCGGCCGAGGACCTCGACCCGACAGGAGCTGCTGGGTCATGGAAGCGCTGGCTGAGACGCTGGCTGTCACACACCTGAGAAAAGATAGAAGACATAATTAAACTTCAACCTTCTTATCAACTATTAACTGGTGGTTGTTGACTATCCCATCCAACCCACGGAGCAGTGCTCTTACTTGGAGAGGGAAGACGGAGTCAGAAGGGTGAGGGACTTCATGGCATAATCCATCTGAGAGCACCTCGACCTGCAATTTGGAGGTAGCATCAGTTTAGCAATAAGACTTTAACTGCTAGGCCACATATCACCACTAGCAGGGTAACATTACTAAGAGGCCTCACAGAAGGAGCAAGTATTAGCTTTCAGTGAATTTTTATACATTTTACGTTCCAACAAGAAATTAAAGGCAAACCCGTGTCCAGGCCTCTATGTATACATCTATTATTAACTCTAATCTAGGGCTGCAACTAACGATTATTTTCATTGTCGACTATTTTCTTGATTAATCAATTAGTTGTTTGGTCTATAAAATGTCATAAAATGGTGAAAAATGTCAATCAGTGTTTCCCAAAGCCAAAGAGGACGTCCTCAGATGTCTTGTTTTGTCCACAACTCAAAGATGTTCAGTTTACTGTCATAGAGGAGTAAAGAAACCATAAAATAATCACACTTAAGAAGCTGGAATCAGAGAATTGCCTTTTTTTTTCTTTTAAAATTTACTCAAACCGATTAATCGATTATCAAAATAAATTTAATAGATCGATTAACAGCTCTATTCTAATCTGTAAACAAACCCATTTCTTCAATAAACTACACCCATTTCACAACAAAGTCCCGATATAAAGACAAAAATCGACAACATATATATTCTTATTTTCATACAGAGTTGAAAAGCTGTTGTCCTCACCGTGTTTGAATATAATCCTTACAGTGGTCGTTGTGATCCTCAAATGCTGCTCCGACCTCCACTAAACCTCACTGATAACATGTACTCTCTTCTCTTGTTGCTGTTTCTCGCACCACTTTGTCACTGAACTTTGTGCCGACTGACTGTTGAGCTTGTTGCAAACTATATTGAGTAATTCTCCACCAACACTCCCACTGACCCTCCCTCCAGTTTGTTATATACAGAGACATGATTACATCAACTGAGCATCCTAAAGGGCCTCTGTGAACAGTTTTCATTGGAACTACTTTCTACTGAAGAAATACTCCCCATTGAAACACACTGACTGTGTGGTCTGTGGACTTTACCCAGATTAACCTGGACATTGTTATTGGAAAGATTTTAAAGACATTAAAATGTAATGTTTCAATGCTTTGGGCAGCACAAAGTGAATTATATTTAACTTCACTGTATTGAAGTGGGGGCAGAAAACTTCTATCTGCATGGCTAAATAGCAGTTGGGGTTAAATGAGAACATATGATTTGTGTAATTTGGGTGAATCAACCCTTTATAGACAATACAAAGTTTTGTGATAAGACAACCAGAAGTCTTGTAAATAACATTTGTTTTATGGCTCTTGAAGACAGCAGATTTGTTGCTCGTGGTCAAAATGTTCATTTCCAGCACAATTTTCGAATAAATCTGATTTCAAACACTTTCTTGACATCAAGCTAGAATGAAATTATCACACACAGACAACAAACAGGTGACAGCTGCCATGTTGTAGTTGGATTTTCTCCCCTAGGTGATGATGCAAAAATACAGGTATTTGGGTAAATGTGTCCCAGTTTATTTCCTGTGGCAGTGTATGTGAATTACATAAACTGACAGGAAGTAAACATGGACCCGAGTTGATGCATAGCAATACAAATCAGTTGAAATGGTCTATAGGCGTACAACTTCTGAGACAACTTTGGTAACAATGGTACCATACCCTTTGTCTCTATCAGAGATCGTGTAATGGACAGTGATGTAATTGCTGTTAAGCACAAATCTGGAAAATTTTCAAAATGAGGTCATCGTTCAATGTTCACCACATGTTATCTCTCACACTGGTGTGTCGGCTTAAGGAGATAATAAGTGACCACACCTCTCAATGTTATCACATCATGTTACACAAGCTACAGGTAGATCACCTGCAAACACCAATTAAAACCTAGGGACCAATATGAAAATGGATGTGACAGAAATGGTACAATTTTTAGGAAGAAGCAGAGCCATAGCTACTGTAATTTTGTGTTTTATCCTTCCTTGTAACTCAAATGGTTTAAAAAGTAAGATGTAAGAGGGAAAAAAGTGTGTCCGAAGTGACCTGGCTCACTGAAACAACTGCTGTGACATTAAAATAGATCTACCAAAGTACTTGCCCACTTAAATACTATGCAATATTTTCAGGTGGAATTTCATTTCATTCTCACTGTGGAATATAATTTTCCACTTGTGCAATTTTTTAATAGTCTGTTTATTGTCAAACTGTATATACTGCTCCTATTTTTATACTTCCTTCTATTTAAATGGTTCATATTTTGTTACACTTTGTTTAGCTCTTTTTTTACGGTGTTAGCTGATGCATCTTGTTTTCTGCACTATCCCCTTTGCTGCTGTACACTGCAAATGTCCCCACTGATAAAGGAATATCTTATCTTATCTTATCTTATCTTAAATAAACTTTAGTACAGATGAAAGGCCACGCATTGATGTTCTCTCACACAATTCACATGCCATTTCCAGTGGCTATATTTCACTCTGTGAGTCTGCAAGTTTACATTCAGCAGCCTCCTGCACAGCTGTGGCATTAGCAATGAGAATGGAGGAAATAGGAGGAAACACTGCACACATATGGAGAACACACACTCAGTCCTGACATTATGGTTATGGCATGTTGTTTGCCTTCTGGGCAGGCTATAATCCTCTGTTCATGTTTATTGTCACACTAACTAAAATAACAAATTGGGGATTGAGGCTCTGTTTGAGTAACAGTTCATACAACCAACTCAAGGAACTGGAGAAAATCAGCTTCTTGTTTTCTAAGAAAACATATGTTCAGCATTCAGAAAGAACAAGACATCCTGTACTCACAATATGGACAGACTGAGGTAGAAAATAATAATTAATTATATATATTATATTTTGATAAGGACAATTATATCAGTAAATGATTTATATTTCTGTATGACAGAGATAAATGGTAATAATTATAGTTAGAATAATTATAAATAATAATTATAGTTAGACAAATTTAGGAAAATTTAATTAGAGTATATGTAAGGAAGCTGGTAAATTATTAATGAATGACTTATGGAGAAGGGGTGGGATTAAATAAGTTTATACTTCTTCTCACTCCTTTTTGAATATGTAAATCAAGGCATCAAGTGTTTGACAATTTGTTTTTCTTATGCTTTTCATTGTATGTAAATACTACTTCTTTCTGACTGTCCACTTGTTGGTATGATCATCCTCTTTTTCTTTATTTTTTATTTTATTTTTTTGTATTCTACATGTTCAAAATAATTTTTTAAATGAAATGAATGAATGAAATGAATGAAAAACCTTCAGAATATAGATAGGAATGAAACTGTAAAGTTTGGTGCTGAAGTAGAGACTTCTAGCTCAGATTTTACTAAAATAACTAATTGGGGATTGGGGCTCTGTTTGAGTAACAGTTCCTACAACCAACTCAAGGAACTGGAGAAAATCAGCTTCTTGTTTTCTAAGAAAACATATGTTCAACATTCAGAAAGAACAAGGCATCCTGTTCTCACAATGTGGACAGACTGAGGTAGAAATAAATAGAGTTTTACAGCCACTAAGAGGGAGAACTGATGCAGAGAAAAAGGAGAAACTGGTCATATTTGTCTCAATACAGAGAATAGCAATACCACCATAATGATCACTAGGAATGCACTGGTTTCTATGAAAGATGTGCAACACCTTGTTTAATATTTCACTGAACAAAATATGATGAAAGCTAAATTAAAAGACAACGTGACAACAAGTGGAGCAACAGTAAAATATTCAGACTTACCTGAACTTTTCTCCAAAGTGCGTCACTGTCTCAGCACTAATTAGCAACACCTGGATTAGACTAATTAACGACTACAGTCTGCACCATTTTAGCTCCTTTCTCTCCCCTCTGCTAGCTCACAAACATTTAAACAATAGGCTGTCCAGTTAAGAAGCAGACATAATATATTTGACGATGTGAGGAATCGTCTTTCGCCAAACTGCTGTAACGTTAAGCTAATAATACTAAAACTTGTAGAACTCTCGCGAGACTTGCAGTCCGACAATCTATCCGAACTTTAATCATCTCGCGAGAGTTCACAATTCGTGTTTTACCATTACCTATTCAATTCAAACTTTATTGCAGACTCAAGGTCCAGATAAGAAAAAAGAAAAAAACAACAATACATTACAAATAATACATTACAATACAGGAAGCACTATAAAAAGTCATGATTAAAAGATATTAAAATATTAATATTAATATATACATACATCAATGCCTTACATATAAAGAACTATACCAGTGCCTCCACAGCTGTGATTGGTACCTTGTAGTGCTAAATCTGATTTTAGACAACCACAAGATTATGTAATTCTCAGAGTGATTAAGCCGGAATATAAATTTGTACATGAGATTTCTTAAAAATGTTTGAAAAGTATTTATGCCTGCAGACACAAACATTTCACTTGCACTGGAACATCTTGGTCTTTTTAGTAATATTCTCATTGCATCAATATATGCGACCTGAAGTCTCTGTAAGCTCGCTTTTTTATGACCACGAATGGGCTGTATACAGTCGTGTACAACATGCTCTGAACAGAGACATCTTCACTCTATCTGAACACATACTAAACTTCCGTAAGAGAATGTTTGCTTGTGCGTACATCTTGCGGCATTGCCTATAAATATCATCATCATCTGTCATGTCTTCAGTAATGAAATGTCCAAGATATTTTACCTTATTACAGACACAAAGATTGTTATCAGACAATTTGAAGTCTGGAAACTTTAGACATTCGTCCTCCTTTGTTCAACAGATCAAGACTATACTCTTACTGGCATTGTATTGGATATCATGTTCCACACCATACACAGAACATACATTGAGGAGCTGCTGAAGACCAGCGCTACTTGGACTAAAGACCACAAGATCATCAGCATACATGATATGGTTCACTAAAGTATTCCCAACCATGCACCCAGTATTACAGGCTTTCAATTGCTTGGAGAGATCATCAATATATAAATTAAAAATGTATTATTTATCATTATTTGAGTAACAACAATACCTAGACAGGACCTTCTTTTAATACATCCATGGACAGGACCCTTGCCTGTTTTTAGGAATAAAATGTTATAAATCAGGCTATGGATGATATATGAACAAACCCCTCAGAAAAAACCTTTAGAATATAGATAGGAATGAAACTGGAAAGTGTGGTGTATGTAAGTCCTGCTGAAGTGGAGATTTCTGGCTCAGATTTTAAGGCCTTTAAATATATGGATTGTAAAATTCAATACATTTTGCAAGACACTACAGTTAATTAATTTAACTAATAGCCGAGCTATCCCCATGAAACTTCCCAAGTTGATTACTTTCATTACTGCGATTATTTTTTTGTATTACAAGTTTTCTGGAATGTTATGTTTAAACATGCAAATGAGGCATTATCTAATGTTAACTTTTGGTGAATTTAGGAGAAATCTAGAGAAGCAAATAGACAAAGTGAACTATAATAAACACTTAAATGTGTATTTTGGATGTGTTTTTTTTTCACTAATCTGAAAGAAGACATGTTATGGAAGCAAAATATCTTAAAATAGACCAGTGCAGTGGAAACAGCTTGGCTCCAAGTTTGTTTCCTGTAATATTAGCAGCTGTGGCAGAAATACACTTGTCAAGGGTAATCTGTGAAACAACTTTTAACCCAAACTGAAATGGCTAAATTAAGATTGTGGTGCAGTCATTACATATAAACACAGTAGCCCCCAGTTAAATGTTTATTGTGATAACTGCCTCATGATGATGAGTGGAGTTTCATTCAAGCACATTTCTACACTTCACCGGATTACATGGCTGTAGTTTGGGAAACAAAACCCTGTTTTTAATAAACAGCACAATTTCTAGAAATGGTTTATTGCCTGTGATAACTTCTGCAGAAGAAGCCTGAGAAAACCATTTAGGCTTTCTTATAGATTATGGTTACAATATTGTAAAGGCAACATAACTGTGTTCCTTGCAGCTGGGGCAACAATCAAAAGTCAGAATAATCGCTGGATAATTTGTATATTTGCGAGGGTTAGAGGGTTTCTGTGACGCCCAGTAGTAAGTGACTTTACTATCTGCATCATATTATAAACATTTCTTGTAATATTTGCATTTGTGTTGGCTTTAACTACCACAGCTTGAAGTGATACAAGAAATAATTCAAGGTCATGACCGGCGTAAAAACAGAACAAACTCAAATGTGAATCAGATGAGCAGTTTATTTCACTCTGCTGCTTCCCATTTCATGCTCACTGCAGGAGCACAGATGAATCACGCCACAGATATTAGTGTAATGTAGAGCAGATAATGCGTCAGACTTAAAATAGCTGCGACTTGTTTGCCAAATTTATCAAGTATCAGTGAACAAAGGTCTATAGAAAGGGCCTGTTCTTCTCCCAGAGGTCAATATCCTGCCCGTGTCTTTGTCCTGTTATCACACATCAGACCCCGCTGTGGCTGACGCAGGCTCATCCGCCTCAGACCCATTCATTTGTGCTTTATGGGTTGCTGATGCTTGTAATTATACTAAGCACGCTTGATGTCAATGCAGAGTGAAATGAATTAGACTTGAGAAAGAAATATGATTATCATATTGGATTTAATTGAACAACCTTTTCTTTGAATTCAAGATGACACATGCAAACACAAGAGACAGATTTCAGAAGCTGATCACAGTTTTCTGACCCCACGGGTGAATAATCTTTGAGACAAAAGACCAGCTTTATCTTACTTTGTTTGACGTTGTTTGCAGTGTTTATGTTTTACATCATTCTTTCTATTCACTTCTGTGTAAGAGTCAGTCCATGGAGCGGTTTGGATGTAGAATGATAATCATTTAAAGCTAGGATTGGTAATTTTCTTCCAAAACATTTTTATTATATTTGTTGAAATCTTCATTACATCCCGACAGCAATCAATAAATCAAATGCTCTCTGGTATCAGCGGCTGTCGCAGGACTGTAATAAGGCCGTCCAATCATTTAAATCGGGCCAAATATATTAATTGGACGGGCTTATTATGAGTATCACTACGCCTGTCTACCTGCGCGCACTCTGCTCGTGCACTCATTGCGCGACACTCTTCCACAAGCTGCTAGCTTGACAGCTGTGAGTACTAACATAGCCATGTTTACATTTAGAATAATAGAGATAATAGATAGATGAAGTCCCTCCCCCTCCGGTGGACCACTTTGGGACCATATTTTGGAAAAAATATGAACAGTAGTCAACGGCAAGTGACAAATAAAATTGTTATCCCGTTTGAATTGTGCCATGAATCACACATATGATGTTTGCTAATATAAAAGATAATTTTGCAAGTCAAGAAAGTCGCAGTTTGTTGTAAAACTGTTGAATTAGAAAGACTCAGGCTGTTCTCATACAGTGTTCGTAGTTATACCTACGAAAAGTAAGGCACTGTAATTCGTGTATATCCCACAAAATCAATTTGTGCGTAATTAATTAACGTAATCATGAACTAGGAAATATAAATAGCAGCAAATGCCACATAGGGAGGAAGTCGGGGTGGATGGGTGGGTCAAACAATGCCCAACTTTTGCCCAGTAGTCCGACGTTCCTGTCCTGTGTCAGTCAGTGTTGTCACGTAAGTTACGTATTTAAGTAACACCACTTCCAGGGTTATCTCAAGCCAAACCACAATCTTTTCCTAAACCTAACTAAGTGGTTGTCTTGCCTAAACCTGAGGAAGTTGTTTCCTGTGAAGACGGAAGTTTATGACTGTATGCATGTAATGAGCGTAAATTTACATTGCTCGACATACGTAGGAAAACGAATGAGGAATAACTTTTTGGTAAGATATCATATAAACTGTTGTATGAGAATACGTTGAAAGACGACACACCCAACAGTCACGTAAGTCTCTCTCGCTGAAGCTACGATTCCTGTGTGTTTGCTATTGGGGATCAACTCAGACCAGCAACGGGTCGGACTCGTTCTTTCGACTCAGGAGTCGCTGGATAAAACACATCAGGTAGATAACATTTCATTTGTGCGTAGAACATGGCTAAGTTAGCTAGCTAGCTAGTGTTGGTGACGTATATTGTGCGAGATGAGAGATGTAGTTCACTGAGCGGTTTCACACAAAACTAAATGATAGTACAACAAAGTGAGACTTTCTTGACTTGCAAAATTATGTTTTAAATTGACAAACATGATATGTGTGATTTGTAGCGCAATTCAAACGTCTCAAAAAATTATTTGTCTCTCGCTGATGACTATTGTACATATTTTTTCCGAAATAAGATCCCATGAGGGACACTGGAAGGGGATAGACTTCACCTCTCTATGATAATTTTGGGGGGGTTTGGAGGGAGGCCTGAACGGACAGACTATCTTTCTCGCTAGATTTAGGGACTTTTGGAGCTAGTGCTGCTAGCTACTTTCATTGGAAAAGAGTTGGCAACACTGGGCTTAAAATCTAGCATACTCTTGCTGGTTTCTCAAGCTTACCAACCCTAGCTTTAATACAAGTATAAAAGTAAAGCAGATCTAAGCTCTAAACTGACCGTAATGACTGTTTTCACCTGAACTAACATTGTTTCTAACCAGGTGTCTGTGCCACAATGTAAGAACTCCTCTGTGAGGTGAGATTTTGTTTGTCCATCGAGCCCCTGACGGCTCCCAGGGGCCCCGCTTCTTATTTCCTCTTGCCTATTCGTGCCATCAGTTCTGCATTGGCTGCTGCCTTGGTTCTCATGTCCTGGTTCTTGGCCAGGTCTATGAGGACACTGAGGATGCTGGTGGGGACATCGAGGGACAGGGCGAAGCGGGACCCCTGCTGGGCTCTCTTTGGCACCAGGGAGGCCGGTCGCGGGGCTCGTTCTCGCCGGAGCACAGTGTGATGCTCTGATCGGAGCAATGAGTTCAACACGCCGCTGCGGTTTAGGAAGTCGACAGCCAGCACATCCCTCTGTGTGTCTTCATCGAGTTTAGCAAGACTGGGAGCGATCCTCATCTGGCTCTGGACACACCACGGCAGCAGCAGAGCCAGGCAGAAACACACACGACGCACAGTCCTCATGGTCAGGACTCTCTGTGTCTGCAGGGAGAGAAGAAGAAGAGGTCAATTTTCTTCTTTGCAATAATTTGAACAATAAAAACATCTGTCATTCTTTACTGATTACATGTGCAAATCCCTCTCCAGTTGGAAAGGCTGGCGATGAAACCCAGGAGACTTTAAGATGAGAATATAGAGTATGATGCAACGCAACAGAGTAATGAAATTCCTAATATTCTGTATAAATGTAATATCCAGGAACATCCACATATGATTTACATTTCCGTAGTCGCTGCCAGTGCAAAAAAATTTAGATAAATGATCTATCCAAAGTGCAGTAACTGGTAGATTTGAAATATAGCTTCAAAAAAAGACATAAAAGCATGTTGAAACACTACTTTGGTGATACAGTTTTCTGCAGAGAATTATAGAATCTGCACTATTTCGACCACTTGTCTGCCAGGGAGTCCGTTAAAAGTTTTCAGATTACATTTTAAATTCTGATCATTTTCTTTTTCTTTTTTTTTTACAAAAGGTTTCATAGTTCAACAAATAATATTTGAAATGTTCAGATCTGTAGGGACGTGGCTTGGGAACCAAAATGTCGCCGGTTCAAGTCCCCACATAGACCAAATATGGAGTGTGGACTGGTAGCTGGAGAAGTGCCAGTTTGTGCCCTGGGAACTGCCGAGGTGCTGTTGAGCAATGCACCAAACCCCTAACTCCTCGGGGAGTCTGTCTATGGGCAGCCCCCTCGCTCTGACATCTCTCCATTAATTCATTAATTATTTAATTAATGCATGTGTATAAGTCCTGTTTGTGTGTGTAATATGTAAAAATAACAGCGTAAAAACTGAATTACTCCTTGGGGATCAATAAAGTGTCTTCTTCTTCTTCTTATAAGATCATATATTACGTTATAATCTAACAGATCTATAACTCTTAGAATCTGCAAATATGTCTAATACATGTCTAATATATGTCTTTTTTTTTGGAGATTGTTTTCATATATGCAATTTACAGCTCATACTTACAAAAGTCTATAAACAAACTTTTAAGTAATGAGCTTAGAAACGAACAAGACAAAGATGTACACATCAGGATTAGGAATTATATTTTAAAAAACTAAAAAATAAACAAATAAATAAAAAATAATTACATGAAAAATAAATAAATAAAAATAAAAAAGAGAGGCAGAGTCTAATATATTTCTAAAATATTTCTCTTGCATTGTATTTTTACATAACTAAGACTATAGAAGTGTAAAATCTTGTAAAGGGTCCTTGGTTGAAAGAAGATTGAGAACCTCTTCTATAATAATCCAGTATCTTGTCCAAATTTCTATTAAATCATGCAATATGTTCTGATATATGACGGATAAATCTGTGTAAAAATGATCAGGTGTCATAATAACCCCAATCAGTACTTACTGAAATGTTGGCTTGACAGAAAAGGCACTTCTCCTTCCTCTGGTCTACAGCAGGGCTCTCTGGTCTTTGACCCTCAGATATCCTGAGATACTGGATCTTCTGTCTCCCAGCTTCTTCTTCTTCTTCTTCTTCTTCTCGACCTGTGTGACACGCAGTGGGATGTTCAACTGGACTTCTGCCTGCTCCTCCACGACTTGGTCGCTCCTCGCCGTGGCACTGCCCCTTCCCCTCTCTGTTTATCTTTTATATATCTCTTCACCCCATCACCCGCCCCTCATTTCATCTCATTTCCTCTACACTCATTGCCGTCTTTCTCTTTCTAAAAATAACACGATGGTAATCACAATAGTTTGCCTTCAATGAATATGATAGTTGCCCCCAGTCTGCAGTCAAAGCACAACTGAAACACATCATCTCCGTTCAAAAGTCAAGTACCAACACGTTGCAACAAAATAAATCCCTTTCTTATCACGGTGTTATGAGTTCCTGTGTTGTCACTCATCCATGCAGACTAGGGATGCAAAACGGAACTGTAAAAACCAAACCGTTCGATGACGTACAAACCAAACCGTGGGTTTGTTGAAGAGTTGCACCACTATTAAATACAGACCTGCTAATAGAGGCAGTTATCTGAACACAGGCCTACTTGACCATTAAGTAGCCTGCCTTATTTCCAGTATGAAATCAGTGTTATGGCTTCGTATAATATAGAAATATCATTCATTACTATCAATCAATCTATTTATATATTTTGGAGTTCGAACACATTAGAAATGGTTGTTTTTTTTCTCTCTAATTTGCAAAACAAACCAAACCATGACCCAAAAACTGCGATACAAACCGAACCCTGGGCTTGTTGAATCGTGTACCACTAATGCAGACTGGGTGACCATAGTCTCATCATTACAATGGGGGGGAATATGATATGTTAAAAGACAGTGGTAAGACTAACAACATTGTCACTGACACAACCAATTTTCATGCTATTACGGATTGTTGTGACAATCTTTATAGTTCCTATTGTGAATTCTAATACTGACGCTGCGATTGACCAATCAGAATCAAGTTATTAATCAAAGCTGTGTTATAAAGGGAGTTACCCCACCCACAGAAACACTGTTTCCTGAACTGCCTGAAACGCCTTGCTTGAAGTCCTGCGTTTTCTTCCGTAACGTGGTGATGTCACCAAGTAACACACTTTGCCTAGCGACTAGTTTGGCACGCCTTCAAACAAAGCTAGTTAGAGCGGAGCTGGAGTGGAGTCCGAAGGGTTTGGTTCGGTTGACCAATCACAACAGAGTGGGCCAGCTGACCAATCAGAGCAGACTGGGCTGAGAAAAGTAAAGCGTTTTTTGAACATTAAAGCATGTAAATAAATAGAACATTTTCCTCATTAACTAGTCCAGCAACTACAGACAAATATCCAGCACTTAAAACAAGCATTGAGTTGGGAGTAACAGCGGCTAAATGTGGTGTCATCAATTAGAGTTTAGGGAGGCGATTGCATCTCTTCTAATGGGATTTGTGTGTTTCATAATAATTTAAGTAAAATGAAAGGAACTGCAAATCTGCTCCTTGGGTTCCAATTTTGAAATGATAGGCTTGATTGAAGACGTAATAATCAGCATTAGCTCTTTTTTTCATTGTACTGATGTTGTCCACTTCTCAGATCTGATTTTGTGTAATGACCACAGCTACAGTATGTGCACGTGTGTCCTTGTGTGGCGCCATGAAATGTTTGGTAGGACATGGAAACATGCAATCAAAATGCTGGACACTGTGCACTGTAGCTATACTTAAAGGAACATAATGTATCTTTCTATTTAAAGAAAGGAGGAGAGGAGAGGAGTGCTGGGAGGTGAGACGGGAACAATCCTAGAGAAAGCCCTCTGGAGAAGAAGGAGGAAGAGGCTGTCAGCCCAGGAGGAAGACCAACGAGACAAAGCCTACCTCGTTTCCTGAGTCACCTCCAGTCCAGCCCATCAAGGGACTTATCCTCATCTGGCTAATGAATATTACAAGTGCAGCCTGATTACGATAGTTGGGGCCTCGGGGGTCTTCAGGATTACTAGCCGTCTCAATTTCCCTGCGATAAACAAACATGGGTCACACAGATGTCATCCAGCAGCAATCACAGATGTCCTGGGTTGTTTACCAATAACATTTTTGTCACAGATGCTGCATGACGCAGGACTAGAAATTATGTCGTCTCTAGGATTCTAGATCCAACATGTATATGACAGCAGGTCCTGCTTTATCATTCAAGTGGCCTACTGATGTAGGCCCTGGAGCCGATAAACTCGATATATCAGAGAGCATCTCATCACAGTTACTTTGATCAGTGACGTCAATCAGATTGTTCTGCACACTGAAGTTTCACTATTGTTCAATTATAAAGAAATACTTGATTCTGAATTAAAAATCAAACAAAATTCATCCTCGATTTGTGCAAAGCACGGCTTGCCACAGTTAAAGATTCTGCAGAGAATCCGTATCCTAATGCTAGATTAGCTAAGGTGTACCCCAATGTTAGTGACGCCTGTAACAGGTGTAAACACTCACCCGCTAACGTAATGCATGTTATGGTCCTGCCCCAGGCTATGAGACTATTGGACTAAAACATCTGAAAGTCTGCAGGGTACCTGCAACATGGTCGTTGATCCTAACGCATTCAAAGCAATATTTGGCATTACGCCTGCAGCAAACTTTCCCATACCATTGCAGTAGTAAGGGTTCTATCTTTAAACAACTTTATTGGCCCGATCGATGTCTCATCCTTTTAAAGTGGAAACATGTTTCACCCCCCACTCACGATAGATGGCTTAAAGAGGTTCTACAGAGTATAAAACTTGAGAAAATTTGATTCTCCCTGTTGTCCGTGTGTGCGTTTGTTTTGGTTTTGTAATTCTGTGTTGTTGAGTCGGTCGTGGGCATTACTAGTTTGGTTTTCATGGAGCAAAACTGACAGGCCCTGAGCAGGTCTACATTTTGTTTTGTATTCTTATAAACCTGTGCAAAAATGTGAAAAACAAATCAAACAAATTAATCATGATATCAATTGGTGGTAGTAAATACAGACAACAAAAGGACAATAGCAAATGCTGAGAAGACATTACTCACAGTGACAACATCACAAGTTGATGATTTAGAAGTTGCCGACGACCTTAAATTGCACCTCAGATCACTGATTAACCAGATGTACAATCAGAAGTCAGAACACAGGGACATTAGAGGACTAGTGTGCTTTTAGGAGAAAAATAAAGCGTATGGATCACAGCTCTGCTCATCAATGCGTCCTTGTTTTCTAGAAATCTGAAGACTACTAGACAAAGTGACATTGAAGTTCTTTGATGGATGGATTTCAGTCCTGGCAATAGTCGTACAATTAAATGTGGAGGCGGCACAGTGTCCTCAAAATGTGTGTAGAGCTGCAAAGATAAGTTGATCGACAGAAACATAATCGCCATCTATTTTGTTAATCGATTAATTGTTAAATTAATTTTCCTGCAAAAATGGCAGAAAATGCAATTTTCAGCCTCTAAAATAAGGGAATTTCCTGCTTTTCTCTGATTTATATCATATTAATCTGAATATATTTGGGTTTTGAACTGACAAAACAAGAAATATCACCTTGGACTTTGAGAAACTGGGATTTTCTGACATTTTATAGACCAACTGATTAATCAATTAATCTAGAAAGTAGTCGGCAGATTAATCGATAATGAAAATAAACGTTATTTGCAGCCCTAAATGTGTATCGGTGCTTTTAACGCGCAGGAGCCGACAAAGATGAGGCACATTTCCCTCACAGCCTTTCTACTTACTTTCCAAATCTACTTTTAAGACATTATGTTGTGTAATATGAGTGATTATGCACCATGAGGTCAGTGAGAAGCACTAAACCTAAATAAAAATAAAAACAGGGTTATCATACTGTACCTTACTATTTATCAAAGAATTACTTTAGTTGTGCTGCTCTTAAATTTAGCAATAACCAAAATAAAGCTATTAGTCAAATTCATCTTTAACTTTATTTATGGTGAGTTTTGTCTCTTTTTTGGTAAATTAATTGCATTTATTTGTGTGCGGGGGGCTGGGAGAGAGAGACAAAACGGAAATGATTTAAGAGGCGCTGGATTATTTACACAATATTATCATGTGTATTATTAACATATCAATATTTCTTTCCTTTTTTTTTTTAATACCATGGTTATCGTGTATATCGCAACTCCCCTATTATAAACTAAAGTGTAAGAAGATCTATTATATAAAATGTATTGTGTACTTGAAACTTAGAAGAGCAATACGTCACTGTACATAATGATTGAGACAAACCACACTGTGCTGATGTTTTACAGTATTTTTTATTTTGTCGGAATGAGAGCTTCTGTTATGTACAATAGAGGACAGAAACAAATGTTACAGAAATTATAAATATACTCTTGCTCCAAACTGGTTGCATTCAGTACTGGCTGTGCTGTGTCCAGTAGATGATTATTTACTATTCAAGTCTGCCCTCTCTCTCCTCCTCTCTCCAGGTCAGAACCAGGTATAACGAGGACCTGGACAGTACAATCAAGAGGTAACCGATGTGTAATTTCAATACTCACAATGTGCAGACTGACTGACTGCCCCCCTCATGGCTAACTAAGAGTGATCAGTGGGCGGGATAAGAGAGGGAGGCGTGGGAGAAGAAAGAGGATGGATGAGTGGACAATCCTCAGGTGTTCACTCTGGCGGTGATGGCGGGAGGAAAGCGGGGTGAGGTTTAGGAGGAAGATGAGGAGCAAACGTGGGACACGCGGAGCAACACAACAACGTATCTTAAAACCTCAGCCAGTACATGGCGCTGCGCATTCTGTTGTAGTCGGGTAGCTGCTCGACGGGGCCTGAGGGGTGGAGAGAAAGGCAGGAGGGACAGATTAGAGACAGATATCACAGTGTGGGCCCCTGACCTTGCTACAAAGGGACTAAAACACACAAAAAGAACTCACCAACAGCTGCCACAGCAGGACACTTATCGTAGATATATTTGGAGCAAACGTCACGCACCATCCTGGGGGTCACGGCCTGAAAGAGATGTGGAGGGAAGTCAGAGGCACTGCTTCACGCAATAAAATGTTATCTCTCAATTGTACAAATAGTCCAGGGCAGAACTCCAGTTCAGAGTGTCAACTCACGTCGATCCGAGCGTCCCACTCCGCCAGAGGAATACGCCGCCCGTAGTTCAGGATGTGTCTGCCGATGTCGTCACAAATAGGTGTTGTTCCTAAAAGACAAACAGGTGTGTTGACTTGTGATTCAGGATTATTTTAGTAAACAAAACCTGAAACTAAAACCAAAACAAGCAGTGAAAAACATTTTGAAGTAAACGGAATGTAAATAAAAACTAAATCCTTTAAGAAAAACTAAACAAACAATATTACCTGGGTAAAAACTAATTAAAATAAAATAAAAATGAACGTAAATTCATTTAAGGTTTAGTTTTTTTTAGCTACAATATGTCACTACCAAAAAAGGAGACAGCATGAATTTCCGTCAACTCCTGGACATTGAACCACAGAAACTGAACAGACTTGACCTTCCAGGAGATAGCACTATGCCGCAATTGCTTCACTAAAGTAGCGCGAAGATTTAACATTATGGCCAGATCTCCAACTACAGCATATATTTTGTGTGAATATAGCTACATACTTATGAGACATTATACCTGGCCCTAACAAAAATAAACTAAAACTACTGTAAAACTAAAACTAAATATATAGAACCTAAAACTTAACCTTTCTGAAAAACTGTCACTAAACTTAAACTAGCAAACACACTCTGAAAACTAGCTAAAACTAAACTAAAATGAAATTTAAAAGTCAAAACTAAACTGGAAAAACAAAGTTCGGAAACATGTGTTTGGTCGATTATTTCTCTGTTGTTACAATGCTAATTGGCATTGTATTTTACATCGTTGGAAAGCCTGTTTATTTACCTTCGCAATGATGTCCAACTTGTAAGGATCATGCATTTGTGGGATGAGCAGCACAGCTGATTATGTGGGTAGCGCCCAAGACAAATTTGCCAAAATGCTCCGTCAATGGTAAACAGTGTATTCTCCTGTTGGTGTTGACTCTTGTTTTTGAGTTGTTTGGTGGATTGGATGATTGAACTCTCTATCAGTTACAAGGAACAAACAAGACATATTGGCAATTTTACACTTTATTCATTTAATACACCGTCAGGAGCCTCAGTAGCGGTGGAAGATCCATACGCAGCCACAACAGCCTGGCACCTCCTCCTCATGCTGGTCACCAACCTGGTCACACGTTGCTGTGGGATGGCGTTCCATT